>PVJO010030192.1:0-15825 GCA_004026905.1 Hystrix cristata
GCATTAAATCTGTATAGTAGTTTAGGAAGTATAGCCATTTTCACGATGTTGGTTCTTCCTACCCAGGAACATGGGATGCCCTTCCATTTTTTGATATCCTTTTCAATTTCTTTTTTTAGGGTGCTGTAGTTTTCGATGTAAAGGTCTTTTACTTCTTTTGTTAGATAGATTCCTAAGTATTTCATTCTTTTGTGTGCAACTGTGAAAGGTATATCTTTTGTTATTTCTTTTTCGGTGGGCATTCTTACTGCTTTTGGTGGACTTGGTTTGGAAGCGTTTTGTTTCTTGTATGTATTGTTAGGATAGATAGACATTACCAAGTCCATGCTTGAGGGTTGAGGATATATATTTGGTCACAGAATCTCTACTCAACACTCAGACTGTGCCCAAATACATGGCCTGAACCGTGTGTATGTGTGTTAGGAGTGTATATCTAAACATGCACAGGTCATCGATAACAAAGCAGAGCAGGCCAACGTTTTCCATAACGGGCCCGGTAGTCAGCATTTAAGGTTTTGCAGGGACACCAGATTTCTCTTGCCTTCTGGGGCAACACCAGCCTCTGCCATTGCAACACATACCCAGCCGTGGAGTGGAAGTAAGTGAAGGACACAGCTGTGCTACAGAAGCACAGTACTCTATTTACAACATTAGGCTGAGGCCTCTGTAACTGTAGCTTCTGACCTCAGAATGTAGTAGGCAGTCTGTAGAATACCAGGGGCTCCCAGTTCTAGCCTTTAGCAGCCAACAGCATGGCTTAGTTCTCTAATAAGTTACTTGAAAGAATTGTTTTATAAATTCAAAAGTACCGTGAGACATCTAAGATGGTATTCTTCCAATCTTCCTTTTAACCAAGAAACATATACCAAATGCCCACCGTGTGTAGAAAAACTCTCCTAGAATCACAAGGTGATGATAGATGAGGATGAGTCACGTAACAATTAGAAAAGGTACCAATATTGGAGTGTCGGATATTGTCACTTTGGGGTCATAGGGTGAGGTGACAGACTGGTAAGTTGGGGAGGGATTTTCCCCTGGAAGGAGTTGGTATTCACACAGGCACTCATTTTGGGAAGTGGTTAATTCTGGGTGGGAAATGAGTTGGCATTTTGGGTTGGAGGTGGTCGAACTTCCTTGTCTCTCTGGGGCCAAGAAGAGTTGTGCCAAAATTACAAATCATGGAAATCCATGGCTGATTCTCTCAGTGGAGAGTAAACTGTTTTCTGACTGTGTTGGTTAGGCCTGGAGTGACTCGGATCACCAAGTTCATGATTTTCCACAGAGTAGAGACAATGACAAGAGGAGAGGCAGCCCTTTTCCTGGAGTGGTCAGCATCCTGGCTCAAGGCTTGTAGAGTCCCGAGGCAGCAAACTCCCTTTCCCAGGACCCACGGTAGAGTGTGAAATGTGGGCTCATGCCAGAATGCCAGGAAGGGAGACGCACCCTGCTTTGTAGACACTGACAGCAGCAGCGCTGCTGCTGTTCTTGTGGGAAGTCCACAGAATCGCAGCAGAGGTAGACAGGTGATCTTATCATTAGAGTACAGTGCGCTCAGGGGTGAAGGTAAGGGCAAGAAGGCCCCCGTGCCATGCCTAATTTAGCCTGTGACTGATTCTTTTTTTTTTAATTTTATTTTAATGGTACATTTTAGATGTACATAGTGATAACATTCATCATAAGGGATTTGTGCCTGTACATGGTATATCTTGTTGCTTCTTTTTTTCCCATTGCCCTCCCCTTACCCCCTCCTTCCTCCCTATTTACAAAAGCTTTGTTTCCATTTTTTCCTTCCATTTCTTATTTCTCTTATCCTCTGTTCCTTTCCCCCTCCCTCGTTCCCTTTCCCATCTGGACATTTTCTTCCCTTTCCCAATAGAATACATTTTAGTCTTTACACTTTCAGTTTCTCACACCAGAGAAACAATGCGGTATTTAATCACGTGCGTCCGATTTATTTCACTGAAGAGTATGGTCTTAAGTAATATCTGAGTTGGGATGTCATGAAGGAGGTCCAGTTAACCAAGCCGAGAAGGGGCCTGTGGATAAGAGGATCACCTTGTATGATGCCAAGTGGACTCCAGGCAGTGCAGTTTACTGCGGTTGAGGACGTGGCTCCAGAGCCAGACTGCAAAGAGTCCCATCCTGGCTCTAGCGCTCCCAAGCTGCTTAAACCTGGACACGCTTCCGCATTTCTTCAGGCCCCTGCATCCGCATCTGTGACGTTAGGATGGGAGTTACAATCTCTGTGTCATCGGGTAATGCAAGGATGAAGTGGACTTCTGTATTTGAAGTAGACTCTGGTATCTGAGGTATGACGCCCGGAACCCAGTAGGTGGTTAGCAGTGATACACACATATGGAGTGTGAAGCTGTTTGAAGAAGCATAAGGTAACTGATGATCAGACAGAATAGAGGGCTGTGTGGAGGGGTGTACAAGTAGAATGGGAAGGAAGCCTGCTCGAGCGTGTTCTTGGTGCTTCCTTCTTGTGTGGCTTCTGTGACGGGTGTGGCCTTCCTTTCCCTTCGGGTCAGCTGGTAAGAAGAAATTGGCGCATGAGCTGGAGGCGGTCAGGGGTCACGACGGTTATGTCATCTGTGGTCCTGGCCATGGGAACGGGATGATGAAATTCTTCAGCTGGCTTTCGCTTGGAGCTCCTGTTTGTGGAGGAGGCCGAGCCTCCAGACCTACTCATCCTCAGCTGGCTTAACTGATAGCCTTGGCTGGCAGCTCCCGTATCCCGCTCTCAGCCCGCTCACATTTCCAGAGTGCCAGCTTTATGCCAGACACTGAAATCTAGATATTGGCTCCAAGATGGATTCTTGCCTTCAAAGCTCCTCTTTCTGAGCGGGCAAAGTGCTCATTTCTAGTGTGTCTCAGGCACAGGGAGAGGACCCCCCAGTACTCTGTCTCCCCAAAAGCCGGTTGGCTTATCCCACCCAGGAGATCTTTGTACATCCCGTGGCTGGTTTTTCCCAGATGTAACTGGGAACAGGCGTCAATGTGTTTGAGACACCTTCATTCCTCTCAAACTTGCATGATTTATTTTTCTCTACTCATCTCCACACAAATTCCTTCACAGATGCTCAATGTAATAGAATATCCATCGTGACATATTTTCCAAGCGTGGTATAGAGTTTGTTTCTTCTCCCAACGGCTTTGGGAAAGAGGCTTTTCATCTTACAGCTGAGGAAATTGAAGTCTGGAGGGTCTCTGTGGCTTGCCAAAGTGTCAGCAATTGCTTGCATTAGGACCCGCACTTAAGTGTCCAAATGCCACAGCTATTGTCTCTTCGCATCTGCCACCCCAGACTTGTTCTCTCTCTTTCTTGGCTGTAGGGAAAGTGCAGCCCCCACTCAGGCAGCTGGACTGTATCTAAAACTTGCAACATCCTGGCCAGATTCCTGTCCAGGCTCTTGCCCAAGACTCCCAAGGGAGAGAGGGGGTAAAAAGCTCATTTAAAGAACTCGGTGATGATCATCACAAACGAATAGCATCATGTTGACTTAATGATCCTTTCTGTAGTGTCACATTTGCATAAGCAGCAGAAAGGAAAAGGACAGTCCATTTACCAAAAGGAGCTTAGGGGAAACAGGCCTGGGGGAGCAGATGCCAAGCTTTCCTCTCCGCTAAGGAAAGTCACGGAAATCAACATTCTTCCAACTGTAAGGTGCACATGGAGCCCTACAGAGCTTGTTCAAATGCAGTTTGTTTCACCTTGAGTCTATACGAGATGATGCACTGTTAGCAAGCTCTGTGATGGTGCCACACACTGAGACACAATTTAAATAGCAAGAATTGAAACCACTGACTCTTAAAGTTGATTTCGAGTTTGGAAGCTTAAAATAATCCTGATGTCCAGTTTCTAACTTGAGAAGTTCTAATGTAGTTGATCTAGGATTTCAACTAGTTGGTCTGGGATTTCAGGATTTTAAAAAGTCTTTCAGTTGATTCCAGGGTACACCAAAGGTTTAAATGTTTTAAGGGTCGTATCCTCACTCACTCCTTTCCTCCTCCTCCTCCTCTTCCTCTTTCTCCTCTTCCTTCTGTTCTTCTTTTGTGATACTGGGAATCAAACGCAGGGCTTCACACATGCTTGGCAAGCCTTGTACTGTGGAGCTACATCCCCAGCCCTAGTTGTTTCTAATCACAAAAGGATCAAGATAGTATATGGCTATCTCAGGGGGAAAGGAGGGTGGTTGGATTGGCAAATATACTCCATCTTGTTCACAAAAGAGGTTAAAAAAAGGAAATGAAGATTTGCCTTTTTCCCTTCAAAGTCCTCAGCACAAATTTCTGAAAAATTTACCTTTCTTTAGCAGGCATTCTTACTCTCCTGAGTGCTGAAAATCATTTCTAAGAAAAATGGTGTCTTTTATTCACGTATCTACATTTTGTAGAGTCACTTTTCCTTTTGGGGGGATGGTAGTGGGTGACTTATATGATATCTTTCCCCTAAAATGGATCTGTCTTAAGTGACTTTCTTTCAGCCATTTATTTAAGCAATATTTACCTGCAGGAACTATGCCGGGCTATGTAAGGAGTCAGTGTTGAATAAGATTAATGGGGCCCCAGCCTTCTGAGAGTTCGGATGTTAGTGAGGAGCCCTTGAGAAAACACAGGTAGCCAGTGAAGTGTACTGCCGTAAAGGGTAGGGGAACATGGGAGGGGACAGCCAGCAATGAGGTGAGATAAGAGGTCAGAAGGCAGTTATGAGATGGTAACACTGAAATGGAGATCAGAACAATGATAGGAGTTAATTAGACAAAAAGAGTGAAACATATTCCATCTTCAAGAAGAGGAAGAACATCTTCAAACACCCAACGGCAAAGGAAAGCATGGCAGGAATTGAAAGAAGTTCAGCGCGATCTGAATGAGGTACCCAGGAGCTGGGTGTGGGTGTGAGCTAGAGAGACGCACAGGATGAAGACGGACAGGGACCCGGTGGGAAGAGCTTCAGTTTGGGAAGGCTGTGCTCATGCGATTGGAGCCTGGGCAGTGGGCATGGACAAACTGGGCCTCAATGGCAGCTCTGCCTCCCCCAGGCCATCCTACTCAGTGTCTGGGGCTCTTGTGTTCCTGTCTGGCACCAGAGTTAATGATGCCCACTGCATAAAGCTGTTTTGAGATTTGTTTGAATGTGTAAGTATATGTAAAGAGCAAGATTGTAAGAGCTCAATGCATGATTAACATTACTAGCAATCCCAAGATCATGGAAAGTTATTCCTGCTGTCTTGAGATGGATTCGTAAGGAGTGAGACTGGAAACAAAGATGTGAGCTAGGATGTATTGAGAGGGTGCAAGTTAAGGGTAGCTGGAGCTGGAGGAATTGGTCAGATGTTGACTGGGTAGGACATGAGAAGAAAGATCATGAAACACTGGAATAGTCCACGAGACTTGGAAGAGGAATAGAAATAAGTATTGTGGGGTCAGTTTGCACATATTGGAATTGTATCCATGAGGGTCAGGAACAGAGATGAGACTTCATGCTAGCGTAGTAGTAAAGCCAACAAGGGATTTATCACAGGGTTTAAATGACTTATTGAATTGTCAACAGGGCTGAGAAAACAGATGAAACTTTCAGGATCAACTTGTTTATTTTCCAGGACTGGGAATGAACCAGGGCCTTTGCACAGAGCTACAGTCCCAACACCCCTACCCTTTTTCCAATTTTGAGGCAGGATATCACTAAGTCATTAGTTCTCAGACTGGACATGAACTTGTGATCTTCCCGCCTCAGCTTTCCAGAGGTCTGGGATTACAGGCACGTGGCACAGAGCTATCGCAGGAACAACTTTGAGAGCCTGTCCTAGCATCAGAGATGCCATGGTAGCAGCTGTCTCTTCAATAGCATCACGATTAGAAAGTCAGCCCTTCTAGAATTATAGCATCGCTATTGAGAATAGAAAACCACTATGATCAGGAAGCTGCCCCGGTTAGGACCAAATTACTTCTGCAGCAGATTATGTTAGCAGAATGGATGCCCCTTCCCCCTCCACCCAGATTTGCCACTACAATGAAGCCAGCACTGGAAAATAGGGAACTTCTGCAGATACAGCTGTGGAAAAGTAAGAGACTGTACAGTGTGCTTGCTGGCTGAAACAAACATCCCCAAATCCTGCACATCTCAGGCAATACAGAAACCCCAGGTGCAAGGGAACAAGGACTGTAGATTTTTAGTTGTGCAACATCTGGAGAAGAGGAAGGCACACAGGAATAGTATTTTACAAATAATAGTATATGACTGAGGAGAGCAGTAGCAAATTGACTCAGGTGATCAGAATAAGATGTTTTCTTTACCTTGCTGGCAGCGTAAGATGTTTCTGCCTCTCCGCCATGGTGATAACAACAACAACAAAAAAACAAAACCTCGGAAGTCCACTGCACTAGACGTCACATACCAGTCTTTATTGTAAGGTCTCAAGAGAGAACTCTGGGTAGATTCCAATATATGGGGTTGGGCTTCAGTAGAAAGTCAAAGCTGGAGATACAAGGTGTAATTGAAAAATATCATTTGTGTTTACATTTTTTAAAAACAGCCATTTATTATAGTGAAAGACACATCGTCATTAATCCCCCTCAAAATAGCCTCCACCTTTGCTTTGAACACCCTTATCCCATCTTTATTGCCACTTTCCGAAGCAGTCCTGGAAAACTTCTTTCATGAGTTGTGTGCTCACAGCTGCCCCAATGACCTGAACTGAATCAAAATCTTTACCTTTCATGGTCATATTGACTTTGGGGAAGAGCCAGAGGTTTCACAGTGCCACATCCAGTGAATAGGGTGGATAAGGACACGCAGTCATGTTTTTCTGTCTGACTTTCTATTGGAAGACATTCAGCAGCAACATTCACCATATTTTTGATCACACCTCATATAGGTAGTCATGAAAGAGAACTTTTAGAACAGCTTCAGAAAGTGGCAAGAACGATGAGATAAGTGTGTTCAAAAGGAGGGAGTGTTTTGAGGGGGATTAATAGCAATGTGTCTTTTATTGTAATAAATTTTTAAAATATTCATTGTAGTTTTTGATCACCTCATGTATATTTACAGTCATCGGAAAGAATTGGGCGCTTCGAGTCATGGGAATAGATTGAGTCACCCAGAGCAAAAGTGGGGAGAACAAAGAAGAAGAGATCTGGGCCAGACCCTGAGGCTTCTGGACATTCTGTCTGGGGGAAGGAATCACTTTCTGAGCTGTGTTTGTCCTCTAAGCACTCTTGTAATTTATATTTACCCCCTAGAAAGAAAGCGGGATCCAGCAAAGCCAGGATGACTTGCAAAGGCAGGTTTTAAAAGCATGTACCGCTCTAGATCATAAACGGGCACCTAGCACGGGTCCTTGTGTGTAATTGGCACTCAGGACGTGAGTGTTGATGGATATGTAGACCACAGTAATACTTAGAAAAGATGGGTGGAGCCTCCAGAGTCCAGCTCACAAGCTGAGATAATAGAGGCCCGAACCCACCCCAGCTCTAACACCACGGCATTGGGGTGCCATTTGGATTTTTCCGTATTATTTTTGCTGTGTAGAAAAATGGTGACGAATGGTGGGAGCTGTATAAGAGGATGTGTTCACAGAAGCATTGTGTTTAAATAACAAAAATTTGAAAGTAAATTAAATGTTTATCCACAGGCAAATAAACAAGCAGTAGTATACTCAAACAATGAAATATATAGCATTTAAATGAATAAGCTAGATCTACAGCTATTCAGATAAATCTCAAAAATTTAATGTTATATGAAAAAATGCAAGTTGCAAAATGTTACATAAAGTATGATATCATTTATTAAAAATTTAAAAATCTCACAAGAAAACAAACATAAGATTAGGTAAATGAAGGGCACAGACAAACTTTTGGGCAATGGTCATATTATCTCTGGAGGGCAAGTAGGGGAGTGGATGGGGGGTGAGAGTTTAGCTCTGTATGGATTATTTTAAGAAAAGCAGAAGTAAATTAGAAAAATATTAACAGTTATTAAATAAGTTGATGAAGCAATGAAGAAATATTAATTTCTGTTTTCTTCTTAATTAAAAATAAATATAAGCATATATAAATTTTGCAGTTCCCAGAGCAAAAATCAGGCTTCCTTCCCTGAACCTCAGTTAAGCAGATGACTTATAAAACAAACACTAGGGCAAGACGTGTACAGTAGGTCCCTGACTTAACGAGCATTCAAGTCGCAAACTTTCACAGGTATGAACAGACTTCGAATTATGAACATTCGTAGATGTGAACAAATCGCAGAAGTAGCTCATGTGTCTGCTGGACATTGTCATGGTGTGCTGCTGTGTGCTTACTGCACAGTGCGACGGTGTACAGTATTTTTTTGTGTGTGTTTGGTATTTTTATGCTTTATATTGTATAACTGTATAAGACTTTGTTGGACTTACAAAGGAATCTGATTTATGCATGTTCTGCTAGAATGGAACTTATTCATAAGTCAGGGACTTACTATACACACACACACACACATATACATATATACATATATGTATATATATGCATATACATATGTAAGCACATACATATATAGTTATACATATATGCATGACTTCAAATTAAAACAGGCTTTACTTTATTGGAAAAAATACTGGCTTTATCATAGTTTCTGAGAGTCATAATTTTAATGTGGTGGGATTTAACTCTTTTCTTGGACTTGACCATGTACCAAATCTACAGAAGACGGGGACCATCTGTGTCTCAAGTAGAACGATGGTCTCGGAGTGCCTGAGGTGGAGCAGGGAGAGCCAGAGAACATCCTTGGTGGCTGGGGACTCCCCCAGTGTAGGGCTGAGAAATTACAGAAAGGCTGTGAGAGGAGCCTGATCAAGTCTGGTGAGAAGCCAGGAGGCAGGGTTCAAATCCTAGTGAGAAGTGAACAGGTGTCTATTTCCTACCGGGACTTCATCCAGTAGGAATCCATTAGCGCTGCTGATCTCTCTGGATCATTTCAGAGATGACTCTCAGTGACTTCTCTATCCAACTTTAAAAGTTTTTCCCCAGACTGGAATACTCACAGGTATTCCCAGGACTTTGGAAATTTCCCTTGTTTGGTAAATTCTATCTGCTTCTCTCAGCACTTCCTCCTTTTTGTGCCTGTTATGCCAAATACTTTTTGGGCATCCAGCCCTCCTCGGAGCCATCATTTTTTGTGATTGGAGAATTCTGAGAAGAATGAGATAGTGTAGTAACAGGAGGCTTTGGTGGGTGATGGGAGGCTGGGTCTAAATGAAGTTGGTGAATGTGGAGAAAGTCATGTGATATTCTCCAAGGGCAGGAAGACATTAGTCTACCTTGAACTGGTTGTTTTTCATCAACTCACCCATCACCTTCCTCTATAAGTTCTGCAAATATACTGAGTGGGGCGTGTGTGTGTGTGTGTGTGTGTGTGTGTGTGTGTGTGTACATGTGCTTTGGGGTTGGGATATGGGAGCAAGAGAAGAGGGTAGTCTGTAAAGTCCAGTTCAATGTTTACCAAAGAGGCATATATTTTAGGTAGCCTGAGTTCCTAGTTAGAAAAGTGACTTGTTTCAATCCCATCCAGGTGTCATTTGCTCATGAAATTCCCAGAATCTGGTTAACTCTTCAGAGTAACAGAATTTAGTTTTAAACTTTCTGGGTTGTCCATTTCCTATGCTTTTATTATTTGACTTGTTAATAATCAGTGTCTTTTTTCAGCCAAATTAAATGATGTTCCCCTTGTGTCTTTAGTTATTGTTTTTCTGAGTAATGCTTGACAGAAACTGAAATTAGGCACCACTCACACTGCAAAAATCAGAGACCTCTGTTCAGAGGACAGCTAGCAGAAATGAGAATGGGATCTTTCCAGAGTCAGAATGTGAGCAGGTAGAACGTTTGCTGGTTTACACAAACTTTGGTTGCATGTACCTTCTCAAGAATGCGTGAGTTGGCTTAACCAAGATGCAGTTGTCCTACTCAGTTAGTATGCAACTCCAGCACCGGATGTCTCCTTGTCCCCAGCTGTGTTTTCTCAAAATCTGCCTGTGTTTGACCACATACCACTTGGCTTGTGGAATTCACCACCATTTGCAATGCCTCTTCCTCCAAAAGAATCTGCTCACTTCAATCTGAAGCATTAAAGACAAAAGGTAGACTCTTCTGAGTATGTCACAGGTTAGAACTAAGAGGAGGCTTCTGTAACATGCTGCTCAGCAGAGGACTTCACATTTCCCTTTTGCTGTTCTTGTTTCCCCAAGTCTCTCTCATCCTTTTCTTCTTTAAATATTTCCCAGACTCTCTCTCACAAACGTTGCTGAGTTTTCACTCCTGTCTTTTCTCTTCTGGGATTTTACTTCCTTTTTTGAACATCAGTGGAGTGCCTCTCTTTTCTTCCTGAAGCAAAACCTCAGGGACTTACGCTTCAGCCTGAATGGCTCATCAAAGTCCTCCTTCAAAAACGATGTGGGAGTGTCAAGTTTGATGTCGTGAGACAAATCTCATCACAGCCCAGGTCAGGAGAGGAGGCAGCCATTGCTCAGAAATTCTCACCACTTTCAAGGTCTTTATTGTCTGTCAATAGCTTTGTAGGGGACTTACAAGCCCTCCACAGAAATGATTTTCTGAGAGGTGTTTGAAGGAGAGAACAGACGTATCTCATGCAGAGGATGGCAGCTGGTTCCTGGCTAACTGACAGCATCGCCTTGGCCATTACAAACTGATGGCGGGTTTGCCGAAGACACAGGGTCACTCTGGAAGGCATCTTGAACCTTGTCACCACATTCTGACCTGCTGAGGTGATATTCAGCCAGACGTCCTCGGAATCATTCATTTTATACTGATGTATGGGACCTTCATTTGGTTGAGAACTCTTAGAACTCTGATTCAAGTCGCAGCTCACCAGTGTTCTGAGGTGAAAGGAACTTTGGAGGGATACAAACGTAGTCCCCTAGTTTTTCGGGCCTGGATCCTGAGCTCCAGGAAGGAGAAAGAATGGGTCAAGGTCACATAGTGAATTAGTAGCTGGGCTGGGGCAACCCGACCCCTTCTGGCTCCCATGTGAGGTTTTGCTACCGCACCATAGCACTCCCCTAGCCTTCCTCTGAAAGATACTTCACTTTCTAGAACCTGGATATGTATCTTTCCAAGAGACAGAAGGAGAAATATACTCTTCAATATGTTTCGTGGTTTCAGTCTTGCTCTAAAATTTTCTTTTTGCCCAAGTGTTTGAATAGATGAAGCACTGTTTGGTAGAGGGTTGTTTTCTCCCTGGAGGCCAAGAGAAACTGCTCAGTCTGAACTACTGTACAAGAAGATGGATAACACATTCTCTAGAGGAAAGGTGTTGGTGTCCACATACTGGAATTTATTCACCATGACTGATATGGTGGTGTTGGCCTGTAGGTAATCCAGCAAGAACTGAGAGAGATTCTGGTATATGTTCTTAGTTTGTATCCCGGACTCACACACCGTTACCAGGGCCTGCCTTTTGACTTTTGTGTTGACGAGAAGCTCCAACTTCAGGTCCACAGAATGATTTGAACATTGCACAAGAAACTGCAGTTGGCAGATGATGAAGTACAAGCCTGGGAACTGGATCACCAGGTTTCCATCCTGGTATCTGATTCCATTGAGAATGCCGTCTTGGTTCCAAGAAATCTTGGTACTGTTGAGATGCTTTGACACTGGGAAGAGAAGCAGGAAAAACAGAATCATGGACTGAATTTTAGCTACCGATTGGAAAAGAGTCCCATTCAAGAGCCTCGTCTGCTGTAATGTTACCTGCTGTACCAATCACCTGAATATCTTTTCCTTTACATTCTCTCGGGTCTATTTGTCGAAGCCACAGCTGGCAAACCCACTCTTTTCCTCTTCTCCAGGTCTCAGAGCCAAAGGGACAAACATATACAACACTGCCTCCTTTATAATAGTTTCCCTTTAGCTACTATCATATTATATTATTATGATGATTAGTATCTTTCCCATTAGACTGTGTTCTGCACAAATCTGCACTGTCATGTTCATTTGTGATGCATGAATAGTCAGTGAGCCGCTGTTACTTGGTCTGTGTCACACAAAGTACCTGGGATGGGACAGTTAGTACTGTTCAATTAATAACCACTTTGGGCATCGGGTTGCCCAGGAGAATCTCCATGAACTTTCATGTTAAGATATACCCTTTAATGGATCATTGTCTGAATTTTTGAATGTCTTCTTTCTTCAAAATGCAGCCAGACACTATTGCACAGGCCCCTTGCGTACACATGAAGGAGCTCTGCCACCTGGGATTTCTAGCAGACACTTTGAGCAGCCGTGTTCATGTCAGAAGCCACGTCTCTGTGCCCTAACGAATGAAATTTAGCACTGCTTAGTAAAGGTGCCTTTGGAACAGGGAAGCTGGCGCATTTGTTTTAATTGCTTTTGTACCTTTCCTTTAAACCTCCTGGCAATTCAGTTGAAAGGTAAGAACTAATCTAACTGCAAAGTTGGATTTTTAAAATGAACAGAATGGCTGTTCAGAGAATCTTGGCCATCTTCTGTGTATTCTTTTACTGTGTAAGTGCCTCTTATGGTGTCACTTATAAGGGTCTGCTTACCTGAAGCACACTGCAGTATGCAAATAGGCCCTGTGTCAGCAAATTCATAAGGCTGTCAGTCTGCGGACAAGGCGGTTTTGTGGCTCCCTTGCAAATAGCTTCACAGAGAGGAAGAGCCTGCTTCCCTTGCATTAGGAAAAGGACTGTGTGCTTGTTGAAAGCAGTACGTAGCTGAGTAGGGAGGGTGGTGGAGGTAGAGGAGGAGGCAGGGTGGCAGGGAGACCAGGTAGGCAACATGAATGGGGAAAGGGGCTGAAGAAAGAGGAGCCTTGTAGCTTTGGAGTGCAACACTCTCCCAATTTCTCCCAAGGTAGTCATACTCAAGCTGTAAGAAGGATCCTGCTACACAGAATACACTTGCAGGTCTCATTTTGCCCTGGGCTCTCATTGGGACTTGCGGCTTAAAAGTGGCTGAAAGGCCACAGGAAGCAAGCCTCATGTCCTTGGGTTTCTGGACTTGGTTACTGACCTTTGAGGTAGGCCCTTGACTTCCTGAATGGAGCCCTTTCCAGGATACACAGGAGGTCGTCCGAGCAGTTTCCTAAAAACAAGGAGATCAAACATGAATAGTCTTCAGCTGCTCTGAAAAAAAATGGAGACATCAAACCTCTTTCCCTGAGCCTTTGATGTTGACAAACACAAAGGAACACATCTTTCATTTTCTTTAAAACTTGGTTTCCCTAGCTGTCAACCTCCGACCTGACACTGACCTTGTTTGGTGATGTCGCTAGAGATGACCATTCAGTCCATCCAGGACAGAAGAGACAGCCACAGGCTCTTGCAATAGGGAAGCCGCACCCCGGTGCCTTTGCGGTCTGAGTAATATGTGTTGGGTTCACAACCTTCCCCATCGCTGTCCCCGCCTGGGCCTGGGAAAGTTCCTCCTGGCCCTCGCAAGTCCTTGGGGCCTCGCAGTGGTTAAAAGTTGAGTGAAGAGTTCCCTCTGCTGTCTGAGCACGCTCACTGCTACAGGCATACCCAGCAGAAGGAAGGGCAGTTTTCATCCCTATCTACCCTTGACTCACAGACAGCTTCTGGTCCAAGCCCCTCTTGGCGTTGAGGGCCAGGGCCTACCTGCCATTCTCTGGATCTCATCCCTCTGCGGTGTGTTTTCATCCTGGCTGCTTGAGCCCACCACCCACAGTCTTGGGGTATGTAGAGTCAGAATCCCCACCCTGTGTCTATTCTCCTAGTGGACTGTGACTACACTTAGAGAGTCCCCCTGGCCCAGCCTGCTGTTTTGGGCTATAGAACTTCAGTCAGAAGGAATCACACAGAGGCAGGCCTGCCTAGACCTCTTTGTCTGGAATCCTTTTCTTCTTTCGTTTGCATGACCAGGCCTGAGCTGCTCAGCACAGTTTTCGTGGCCCTTTTGGACTGACCCTTACCGGACTCTCTAGTCCCCTTTTGCTCTGAGAACTAACAGTGAGCATCTTCACCATCAGCATGGCAGTCACAGTAATATTAATAATCACTAGTGCGTGTTGAGCAGTGTCTATATCTAGGCGCTCTGCTAAGCACGTTGTGTGCATTATTTCATTTAATTTTCACCGTCACCCATGACCGAGGCTTTATACTTACTTCTATCATGTGTATAAGGAAACCGAGGCTTAAAAACCTGCAACAACTTATTCACATTCACACAGCTAGTTGTTGGTAGGGTAGAGATTCAAACTCAGGCTGTGTGACTGTAATGCCTGAGTAAATTGCTGATCACTGTGCTGGTGTTTGGGGGCTTGAGGTGCCCTCAAACACACTGTGTTGATTTGTCATTCCACCTTGGCAGCCCTCCTGTTCCGTCGGCATGGACTTCCCACCTTCATCAGGCCTGATGTCAGTTGAAACCACCACGGCCCAGCAGTTCTGTCCTCCAGGATACCTTCTCTGCCCTTGCATGGTTGGCCTGTTTGCTTCTTCCACAAGACTGTGAGCTCGCAGGGTAGAGACGGCTGCCTGCGCATTGCCAGCCAGAAGGTGCACTGCGCGTGTTTGTTGAGTCGGAGCTCATGTCCATCCCTCTTAGTTCCCTCTGTGGACACCAGCTGTGTACTCAGGGCCTGAGTAGGGTGAACAGGGATCTTTCCTGTTCTTGGCTTGCCTTCCCCCAGGACCTCATTTACCCCAAGGCTGCAGGCCAGATTAGTGGTAGGATGAGGAAAAACAGGCTCTTTCCCTGGCTGAAGGCCCCGGCAGCGTGCTGCTTGCGTGGAACCTGCATCAAGCGAGCGGCTACCAGCAGGCAGAGGCACAAGCCTAGGCTTGTCTCTCTCACACAGGTTCCTGTGTTGTTTTTCCTTTTTGATCTTCACATATACAGTGGGGTGACCTCAGCTGTGATTCTGAGAAACCCAAGGATGGAAAAAAAAAAGCTTATTTTGAAGCATTTGCGTTTCCTGGAGTCAAATGGTATGGCGTATTTTAGTTTTTCTTAAAGAATCTTTTTGATAGTGTCAAGCTAAAGGAAAAATAAAGGCAGCTCCTTTTAAGAATGATACTGCCAGCAGGACATGGTGGCACATGCTTGTGTGATCTCAGCACTCTGGTAGGCTGAGGCAGGAGGACTGCAAGTTTGAAGAACTTAGTGAGACCCAGTCTCAAAATTTAAAAAAAAAGAATTAAAAAGAGCTGGTGATGTATATAGCTCAGGGCAATGGCCCTGGGTTCAATCCTCAGTACTGAAAAGAAAGAAGGAAATGAGAGAGGAGAGAGAGAGAGACAGATGAGAGAGAGAGAGAGAGAGAAAGAGAGAATGAAAGAATGAATGAAGCAAAGAATGACATTGCCAGAGCTGGCTGAGGGAGGGGGACACAGACAGGACACAAGAAGGGCTATTAAGGAGCAGGGCTGTTGGACTTGGAGAAGACCCAGAGGAGGGCACAGTCTCTGCCATTTAGCATGTGAGGAGAGTGCCAGTGGTGACAGTGTGGCCTCATCTGCAGGCCCCAAACACTAAGCCCTGAAGTGAGAGTGGAGGAGATCAGGCCCCAGCTAAAAACTAGCACCACCCTCATTCCCATTTCTCAGATATGGTGATGGGAACACCTACACTAAGTACTCCCAAGTCACGTATAGGTCACAGAGCTGGCAGCTCAAATATTTGAGTGGTGCGTGCTGTTCAAAGATGACATGTACTGCTTTGGGGGTCATGAGGCTCCTGTCAAGAGCTACATGATGCTCTGAGGGTCACCAGCCGTGTGGCTCAAGTTTCCTCATTGCCTGGGTGTCCACAACACGACTGTCCCCTTTGGTGTAAAGACAAGGAGGAGTT
>PVJO010030193.1:0-15817 GCA_004026905.1 Hystrix cristata
AGAGGGTAAGAAAAAGGTCCGGGGAGCTTTGGAATCTGACATGGCATTAACCTGTCATCTGACAGCTTGAACAGCCACCAGAATTTTAGCAGAAGAATTAGAAATGTACACATAATATTTAGGTTTACAATTGTATAAGTTTTTCTTTGTGCCAATGTTAGGATGTCTCGGCCTGGGATTTTAAAGAAGTTGGCACAGGTGTCCTGGCCAGCACCTTTAAGAGCTAAGACAGAAAAGCAGCTACCCGAAGCTGGAATCTGTGTCAATAAAGTATAGGTATTTGGCACGACTGGATGTAGAGACACCACAGCCTCATTAATGAGGCGCAGGTCTTGAAGAAGTCTCTATTTAGTAGGCCCCTTTGACTGGTGATATGAGTATTATAGGGGCTGACAGCCTCTCATAAGAGTCTATTTAAGTAGCCCTTAGAACAGAGTTTATTAAAATAGTCCTTAGAAAAGATAACAATTATCTTAGAACATTTATCTATGAATTAGTCTTTATTTCTTTTATTTTTAAGTTAAGAAAAGTTTATTTAGCTCATAGTTCATAGAGGTTTCAGTCCACATTCAGCAGTATCCCAGACAGGGTGGCATGGCAGACAGATAGAAGGCAGCAAGCTAAACAAGAAGATGCAGAAAGGGGAGAATTAGTCTTTAAAACAAATAGCAGTTATAAACATCTACAGGAAAAACTTGAGATCGATAACCATATAGTATTCCAGCATGACAATCATGATGACATTATTTCTGAAATACACCAAAATGGCCCAACTTCGTGTAGAATAGCTCTCTAGTCAGCTACCTTATCTAATTATAAGATATTAAGTGACATGAAGAAATCTGTTATTTGTTATCTTTTATTAAGGTGCCATCAAACATTGTACCTATCTATAAATGTACCTTATAAATTATTAATATCTAACCTTTCATTTTTAGTGTGATATTGTCTGGACTATTTAGTACCCAAGTATCTCTAAGTGTCATGACACATATAACATACATTATGAAAACTTTGAAAGAGGAAGTTATCATTTTCCTGTTGGTCTCGTGTTGGCTTGCCATGTACATTTTTTTCTGAGTAGCTAGAACACGGGTAAGAGAAAGGTCGATATCTGAGTTGAGAAGGAAAAAAGCTTATACCTATGGACTATCTTAGTCTTGTATTTTTGAAAACCTGTGTCCCCAGAAGGCATGAATTCATGTAGTACACCATAGAATCAGCAATAATAAAGGTCACAGGTATATGGAAACCTTTGTTTCTTAATTTAGTTTTATATTCGGTATCTTTTAATAAGAGAAACTTATCATTGTATCTATAAAGAATTTAACTATTGTAAAACATTATAATTAGAACTCCACCTTTTGATAACATGCTCCTCATGGTTGACTGCTAAAAATCTCTGTGCCACCCCCTCTGCCACTGGGCCGCCTTGTTTCCCAGCCACACCCGCTGGGCCATTGCCGTTGTCCTCTGCTGAGCAGCATCCCTTTCTACTAGTGGCTGGACATGTGGAGGGATGCAAACCCACCTAGAGCCTTGGACGACGTCCTCAAGTGGGCTCACGGCCTCATCATCTACTTCATCCCTGGTGGCATCTTCCTGGCCAACTCGGTCATCATCTTCCGGCTATGGAAGAGGGGCTGGAGTGGGCTGTGGGCGGGGGCGGGCAAGGGCACAGGCGTCCTCCTGGGCGATACCTCGCTCTTCACCCTCCTCTGGGCCCCACGGGTCTCTGTCATGCTCTACCACCTGTATGTGGCCCCGTCCACCACGACTGGAGGGTGCACCTGGCCTTGGATGTGGTCAACATGGTGGCCATGCTCAACATGGTGTCAACTTCGGCCTCTACTGCTTTGTCAGCAAGACTTTCCAGGCCACTGTCCAACAGATGATCCACAGAGCCCCCTGCCCTGCCACCTGAGGTCCCGGCTGGAGGGCGGGGGGCAGACCCCACGCCGAGCCTTTAGGATTCCCCAGAGGGGCAGAATTGTAGAGCAGGAGCCCAGCCAGGGAGTTGGTGGGCTTGGGGCCACATGCACTAAGACACAAAGTATCGGCACCCTACTTTATGATCTGGGGCAGGGGCAGGTCCTCCTTCAGGGCTGGCTCCCAGGTAGGGAGAACTCAGCCAGCTCTCGAGTCAGCATCACCTGCACTTGCCATGTCTGGGGAGAGGCCCGGCTCTGCAGACGTGGGCTGGTGGCAGCAGATCTGTGAGCATCTCCTGCGAGGTTCGTTCACCTGGCACAGGATCAGCGCTAATGCTGGTTGAGTGAATGGATGGATGGGCGGAATGAATAAACAGATGGATGGAGGGATGGATGGATGGACAGATGGATGGATGGATGGAATGATGGACAGATAGATGGAATGACGGACAGATGGATGGGTGTGTGTGAATCATCTTCAGCCCAGTACTTTTCTGGGACCTGCTTCTCATTTTCTGGGTTAGCAACATCCCTGGCTTCCAGGTGGCTTCCAGATGCCAGATGTCTGTCTGTCTGTCTCTCTCTCTCTCTCCTCTCCCCCCTGCCCCACCATACTAGAGATCGAATCCAGGACTTTTGCACAGAGCCACATCCCCAGACACTTTTTTTTATTTTTTAATTTCAGACAGGGTCTCCCTAAGGTACTGAGTTAACCAATCGGGGATTGAATTTGTGATCCTCCTGCTTCAGCCTCCCAGAGTGCTCAGACTATAGGCAGACACCAGTGTGCACCAATCTCAGCAGCCCTGGCTCAGGGGCCGCCCAGACAGCAAGATTATAGTTTCTGAATTAAGCACAGAGCTCCTTGGATGTCTAGGCCGCATTTGTGCTGGTGGGGCCGTGGGACAGTTCGTTGTGGGTGATGTCATAGAAATGGCCACCGGCTTCTCAGGGAGGCTCAAGCTCCTCAGCTGGTCTTGCGGCAGTCCCCGCGAGTAACAGCAGAAGGCGCTGCAGGGTGGCCAGATGGCTGACCAGCCCAGACACCAAGCAGGAGAGCCTTTCTTTCTTTCTTTCTTTCTTTCTTTCTTTCTTTCTTTCTTTCTTTCTTTCTTTCTTTCTTTCTTTCTTTCTTTCTTTCTTTCTTTCTTTCTTTCTTTCTTCTTTTCTTTCTCTCTGTCTTTCTTCCTTTTTTCCTCTCCTCTCCTCTCCTCTCCTCTCCTCTCCTCTCCTTTTCTTTCCTTTCTGTGTAGTCCAGGCCAGGCTTGAACTTATGGCAGTTCTCCTGCCTCAGTCTCCTGAGTGCTGGCATTACAGGCGTGCGCCACCAGGCCCAGCTATGAAAGCCTTTAACCCGCACTCCTAGGAAGATCCAAGTGATGGCTGAGCAACTATTCCTGGCCCAGGCCCATGCTCAGTGGGGAATCACTGGGAGGGAAGACTCTGCTGCCGCCTGGTCACCTCGTGTCAGCCGGACCACGTGCACCACGCTGTGGTTGGGTGGCCCACGGGCCCCTGGTCCCTGCCATTTTCTCACACTCTGGGCTTCCTGTGTGCCAGCTATGCGAGGCCCTTTCATTGCTCTCGCTGCTGCCCTCCATCAGCAGGGTCCAGCCAGCCCCTACCCCTGGCCTCGATCCTGCTGCCCCGCCCTCCCCACCACGAGCTTCAGTCCGGGGCTCTGGGCTCCTGCTTGTCCCACCCTAGGCCACTTCTACCACAATGAGTGCTGTTCCAGGCTGGTGGGCATCCTGCCCTCCAAGGAGTCTGAGCCAGAGTCTGAGGGGGTGGAGGGAAAGGCGCCTGCAAGGTGAGGAGGGTAGGAGGCTGGGGAACCCCAGTGAGTCAGGAGCAGAGGTGGGAAGGGGACCTCCGTCTTGTCCCGAGCCTGCTGCTGTTGTTCCAAACATGCTCCAGGAGCCGGTGCTGCCACAGGGCAGGAGGGTCTTCCATCCTGCCTGTCTTCCTCTGTGCCGTGGCCCTCCCTGGTGAGCAGCCCCCATGCTACAGCCTCTGGGCGCCTTCGCTGGGCAGCATAGGCCTGGGCAGGGGTAGGTGCGGGACAGGAGAGTGATCCAGTGCCCAGCTGTGCGAGCCCTCGCCCCCTCCCCATCCCCATGCATCTGACAGGAAGCCTTTGACTTCTGTCCTAAGAGCCTGGAGGGGCTCCCACCCGGTTAGAGGGGGGCAGCTGCCAGCCCAGCCCCCTCACCCTCTCTTTGAAGGGGAGCACAGGCGTCCTTCAGCTTCCTGGAGAAAGTAGATGAGGGTCTGACTGCCTGACTGCTGCCCTGAGCTGTGAGCCCCGGGGACTCCTTTGACTCAGTTTCTTCCCTCTGGACTGTGGGGTGTATTGGGTAACAGGGAGGTAGGCAATTTGTCTCCTTCCCACAGGCCCTGAACCCTGAGACCCTACCTCCTGGCCTGGTGTTAGGGGCTGGGCCCCCTCATCCTGCGGCAGGGCCTGGGCTCCTTGAGTGGGGTCTCAGAGCCCTTCTCCCCCCCGCCCCCAGCTGCAGGGGTGGAGGGTTCACCCAGGCTATGGTGGCTCCTTCCCGGACTCCTCCTCTGTTCATGTTTAGCAGACAGGGCGGGCAGGGGAGGAAAGCCAGGCTGCCTTGATCTACCGCACCTCTGTGGAGGGGTGCTGAGCGCTGGGGGGAAAGGTGGAGGGAGTCTGGAGACAGGGAAGGGGCGAGGCGTCCTGAGCTGGGTTTGGGTGCAGGCTGTGGTCTCAGAGGGCATTTCAGGTTCCTGCAGGGCACCGGTGTCCTCTGTCCATAGAAGGACTGAGTGAGCCCCTCTCCCGGGGACGTGGAGGGCTGGCGGAAGGGAGGCTGGACAGAGAGCTCCGAGGTGGGGGGACTGGGTGGGGCCGGCTGCAAGAGCTCCTGCCACTCTGAGCGGCTGGCACCTGGGTCAGGGAGCAGCTGGTGGGGTCCCGGGGCAGGGAGAGCCCTTGCTCTTTGGGGAGCTCACACCTCTGGAGCTGAGTTCCGCTCTGGGACACAGCCAGCTCTGGGGCAGCCAGTGGGCGCAGGGCTGAAGGGTGTTTCTGTGTCTTCCACGGAAAGTACTCCAAGGCCCTCAGCGAAGGACCCACCAGGTGCGCCTGACTCCGAGTGGGGGGAGCGCGTCACTCGCCCACTTCTCTGGCTCAGGGCCCACCACAGGGACTGTTCATGAGGACGACGGTCAGTCTGCTTATTATCAGCAGTGCCTGTACCCTTCCCCAGGACCCAGGGGCACTTCTGCAGTCCCCAGGTGCCAGGACAAAAGGCTTGGCCCCGTTTGCTGACCTCCCCAGGTGAGTGGAGCAGAGTGGCCAGATCCCAGACCACCTCCTGCCTGGCCTACAACTCCCTTCCCTGCCCCAGTCACCTTCCGGTCACACTGGACGAGGCCCTGGGGTCCCGCACCTCCAGGTTGGGCTCTTCTGCCCAGCAGGAGACCTGATTTCCCAGGTGAGCAGCAGGCCCTTGCAGAGACCATCCAGGATCGCCTTGCCCCAAGCATGCTGTCAATCCTCAGTTATTCCTCCCTTGGCCAGGGGCATCGCGTTTCTAAAACTTTCTGTGCCAACCCTCGGGGAAGCTGCAAACTCGGACAGAGCATCAGTGGCTCCAAACCATGAGGGCACTTGTGGCCTAATACTATTTCTGGGGGAAAACTTAAAGTGAAGTAAATGTACATAAGCTGAGCTGTGAGATTTGATGTAGACTATGCATTTTGGCACACATTATAGGCCCTTGAGAAAATCATTGCTTTCCTTTGTTTCTCTTTCTGTTCCTTTTATTTTTTTTTTCTATTGTACTAAGGATTGAACCCAGGGCCTTTGCGCTAAGCTACATCTCCAGCCCCTTGTAATTTTTTTTCTTTTGAGACAGAGTTTCACTAAATTGATGAATTTTTCAGGCTGCACTCTAACTGCTGATCTTCCTGACTCAACCTTCCACAGTGCTGGGATTATAGGCATGTACCACCAGTCATGGCTCTCTGAGGTCTTCTTATGAGTTTGCATAATATCTTAATTTCTTTATATAGTGAAAATGCCCTATGAAATCTTCTGCATCCTCTCTCTCTCTCTCTCACCCCCCCTCGTAAGGTCTTCCTATGTTGCCCAGGTTGGCCTTGAACTCCTGGGCTCAAGCAATCCTCCTGCCTCAGCCTCCCAAGCAGCTGGGATTACAGATAAGAAAATCATTTCTAATCTGAGCGTCTCCACTATCTTCTTTGTAAAGGTAGAGTTTGGCCTAGTTTGGAGCTACGGGCACTTCCATTACTGAACTTTCCTGATGAGGCCCCAAGCTCCTTGGACAGTTGTCTCATGGGACAGCACACCGGCTGGGCTGAACTTTGCACTGGCCTCCAGTTTTCACATGTATGGTATTTTTTTTTTTTTAACCAAGAACATGTATTGGTACATTGTCCATATATTGATCACATTTAACATGTTTGTTTTGTACCTGTAAATGGTGTCTCTTGGTTCTCCCCCCTCTACCCTCCCTTCCCTTCTGTTCCCTCCATCCCTCTTTACAACAGGTTTATTTACAATTCTCCACGATTTCCCTTTCCCCTTTCTGTCCGTTTTTTCCCTTCCTGCTTTTCCCCCTTCCTTCTTTCTGGTACTCCTCTACTTTGTATATTATCTTCCTTTTATATAATATCTGTTACATGTACGGTATTACAGAATTCTGACCACAATCCCATGAAGCAGGAATTATTGCCGTGCCTATTTTATAGATGGACCTGCTGAGGGTCAGATTTCAAACAGCTTTCCCTCAGAACAATTTGTTAGTGGCATTAGGCAATTCAAGTCCAAGTCTGTTTCTCTCTGGGTTCTCTATAGCCAACAGTTGTGTGTCAGGCAGAAAGTGATGCGAGAGCCAGCAAGGCTGGGATCCGGAAGGGGATCAGAGGCCATAGCAACCCTCTACACATCCAACACGAGTGAGCACAAAGCCCTGTATTTCAGTGCCTGCAGTTCGTGTGAAATGGTGAGCCAGGCATGGTGTCACAGGACTGTAATGCCAGCACTCGAGGAAGCTGAAGCAGGAAAAACACCCGGTCAAGCCCAGCTGGCCAATTCAGTGAGACTCCGTCTCAAGAAAGAAAAAGAGGCCGCAGAGACACGACTCCGTGCGAAGGCCCTGGGTTCAATCCCCAGGACATAATAATAATTTTTAAAAAATAAGGAGCCGCTCGTCATGGCCAGAGCCCAGAACCTACTGAGCAGGAGCCGGCGCTCTTGCTGGAGGAGGATACAGTGGAAAGGTGGGCTGGTGCAGCACCGACGGCCCGGGCTGGGCGGGCTGGCTGTTTGAGGCTTTATGGTTGTGTCCTGGACAGACCCCGCGGGTGGATTCTAGAGGGTGGACTGATGGGCCAGGAGAGTGGAGACTGCTGAGGAGGCTGGGGGTGCCCAGGTGAGAGGCGGTGGGCAGGATGGGGGCTAAGATCCCCTGTGGGTCACTCGAGTCTGGAGGAGGCCCACCGACAGAACACTCCCGGCCTCTTGTGGTCCCCGGGAGCACTGCGGGGAGGTTGTGATAGGAATGTGGAGGGAGGAGGATCCCACATGTCCCATGACAGGATGGATCACTACTTTACTGCCAGCCAGCGTCCCAGCCCCACATAGCTCAAGGGCTTCAGTTCCTCCTCCTGTGTGGATCCTCTGCTGCCCGGGGCTGGTCCTGGGTCCAGGGATTCACAAGTGTCCCTCCAGGCTCCTGACGTGTGCCCAGAGGGGGCCTGCAGGGCAGCGATGGCTGGCTTGGGCCAAGAGAGGCACCTGGGCACCTGGCCTCACCCTCTTATTCTCCTTCACTCGCTCTGTGTGCAGTGCCATGGGGGCGCCTCACTTCCAGGGTTCACGTGCCTGCGTGAAGAGGCTGCCCCGAACCACCAACCACAGAGCTCAGCCCCGTGGCCTGGAGCAAGCCCAGGCAGCGATGTTAGAGGCCCGAACCGCTGCCTGTCTCTGAGCCTCCTCTGGAGCTGACCTCGCATCATTTCTCCTTAATCTCTAGGGTTCCAAATGTTTTCTTTGCCTTCCTGCAGTGTCTTCCAAACACAGGACAAGGGCTCTGGTGGGCTCGTGCCAACCAGCGGCCCTGCGCACCTGCACCTTGGTGCCACCCAGCCTCATCCGCAGGATGCTTGGGTCCCCCCTGCTCCTGTCCACCTCCCTGAGTGCTCAGAATGGAGGTAGGTCTTGGGTCCGTCCTCTCTGCCTGGGGAGGTCCCAGGGAACCAGGTGGGGGGTGGCAAACCAAGGTGAGGCCCAGACCTTTCCCAGCCCCACGATGTGGCCATGGCCCTGCACACCCCGACCCTCTAGGAGAAAAGCAGGCCTGGTGCTCCTGGGTCAGGAAAGGGCGGGCCACATGCCCCGAGGATGGCGGATGGCAGGCATCTCCAGCAGCACCTAGTGGTCACTGTCAGCGTTCTGGTAGAGGGGAGCCCAAGACCATGTCCAGCTCCAAGGGATGGGGAACTGGGAAGTTGGAGGCCTCGCCCTGGGTCAGGAAAAGGATGGCTCGACAGAATCGAGGGCCACCGTCCCAGCCACTCCTGCCCTGCCCAGCAGCCGCTGCATCTCGTGGGCCTTTGAGGAACAGAGGCTCAGGCTGCCAGCACCTGGTCTGCAGTAGACAGGGACCCCGGTGGGTTCCCCGAGACAGCTCTCTGGATCTGGGGCTCCTTTAAGTCATGCAGGGACATCTCAGAGCAGCATTAGTGACGGCAGTGTCCCAGTCACGGATCGCCAACAGGGAACAGCTGGGGTTCGGGGTCAGGTCCCCAGGACGCATACCGCGGATCTGACACCCCAAGGCCCTTCTGCAGCCCTCCTGATGGAACACACACCAGGGAGGAGACAGCAGGTATGGCCTACAGACCAACTGACTTCTCCCAGGGGGACAGGTTCAGGGGCTCACAGCCTGGGTCACACCACCTCCCCCCACACACTGATTCTATTCCTTCCACACGTGAGCTGTGTGCTGCTTTGATCTGGTAGGGCAAATAGAGGGCTCAATGTGTCCTCAGAGGCCCCATATATTATACATTTTAGTCCACATTTATGCTTTTGGTTTCTCACACCAGAGTAATACATAAATTATTTTTATTTATTTATTTATTTATTTTTTTGGTGCCGGGGATCGAACTCAGGACCTTGTGCTTGCAAGGCAAGCACCCTAATCACTGAGCTAAATCCCCAGCGGAGTAATACATACTTTAAATATCGTTCAGTTTTAATTACTTTGTTGATCTCTGTCGCATGCTATCCACGTCAAAGCTTTTTGGGATCAAGAACTTCTCGAAGTATGAAAGGATCCTGAGACCAAAAACAGGAGAGCCGCTGAGCCAGGAAAGATATTGTTGACACAAAAGTTAAGCAGAGACTTTTCCCAAGTCGCGAGATGTTTGATAATAACCCTTTGTTCTCTGCGCCCCCCGCCCCCCGGTACTGAGGTTGAACCCGGGCCTTTCGCACCCAGCTACATTCCCCAGTCCTTTTATTTCGATACAGGGTCTCGCCAAGTGGCGATGTTGCCCAGGCCGTGCTCGAATTTGGTATCCCGCAGCCTCAGCCTCTGAAAAAACTTGAGTAAAGGATGGAGTGAGCGCGAGGCGCCCCCTGCCACTCACTGTGACACCCGCCGCCAATCGGGAGCCCGCCAGGCGCCGCGGCCTGGGATCAGGAGCTGGAGGCGCGGAGCTGGGGCGGAGGCCGAGAGCGAGGGCCCGGCCGGGCAGGAACCGACGATGAGCCCAGAGGCTGGAGGGAGGGCGGCATCCGGCACGGCCGGACCGCGCGAGTTCTCCGCTGGGACTGCCGCCAGCGCCGGTCCTTCCCGGGCCGACAGGGGCCATGGCATCCTGAGCCCAGTCACTGTGCAACCTGCACAGGAGGCGGAGCCTGGCGGCCCTGGCCGTACACCGGGAGGCGCGCGAGGCGGTGCGGGAGCGAGGGAAGCACGGACAGAGGCTGCGGGAGGCTGCGGGAGCCCGCCTTGGGAGCCCCGTAAACGCCGCCCTCACAAGCCCCTTCCCCGGCGCGGTGCGGAGCGGCAGGTGCTGGGGGTGCCGAAGGCCGGAGGGCGGGAGGCCGGGGCCGAGGGACAGGGGCGGGACCCGGAGGCGCCGAGTGCTGCGCGTTGTGCGGGTTTCGGACTTCGTTGGGCTCCTCGCCAAGAGGCAGCTGCGGCTGGTGGAGGCGGCGTGCGACCGTGCGGGAGGAGCGGGGTCTTGGGGCGGGTCGGCTTGGACGTGAGGGCGTCCTGGACACCTGCAGGGTCCAGGGAGCGGTGTGTCCCCAGGAGCACGCGCCGCGGACGGAGGACGCCCCGGCCAGCTTCCAGGAGCGCGCGGAACCCCGCAGGTGCGGCCGCTCAGCACCCTGCCAGCGGGTCCCTCCGGCCCCACACTGAGACGGTTGGCGCCCGCAGGCTCCCCGCGTCCTCCCTCCCGCCGCTCTGAAGCTGCGGAGGAAGGTGAGGCCGGCGGCGGCAAGGGAGTGACATCGGTGGGGCGCGGCGGGGCGGCTGTCAGGCCGGAGCCGATGGCCCATCTCGGTGCCCCGCCTGCAGGTGGAACTCGCGGGCTCCCTCCTGGCGGGGCGGCCAGGGCGGACTGCGTGAGCGCAGGTCGGGCGGTCGGGCTGTCGCGCTGGAGCTGGGAGCCGCGTCCCGCGGGGACACCCGGGCGGCTCTGCGCCCCCGCCCCCGGCACGGAGGGGACGCGGGTGCCTTTTCTCGCAAGAGAAGCGGCTGTTGGGCTCGGGGCATCTCAGGTGAGCCAGGCGACGGACTCGCGGGGCCGCAGGCCCCTTCCTGGTCCCCTCCCGCTGCCCTGTGTCAGCCCGTCCGTGCGCCCGCAGGCTGTGGGCTTTGGGCGCGCTGTACACCCGGCCGCTGTGTCCGCTCGGCCTCGTGGGGTCTCAGACGGCCAAGGGTGGGGCGCCCGTGTCCCTCCTGACTGGCTAGGGCACTTTGGCCCAGGGGTGCCAGGCTGTCCCGGTGGGCCTCGGGCCGGCCTTTCCAAACGGTCTCCTACTGTTGCACCTCAGCCAACTCCGAAGTTGGTGGGGCCCTTCTTACCGAACTCCTCCCCCCACCACGCCATGGGCCTGAGCCTTGGGGAGGGCCCTGGTGGGTCGGTTTTCCCGCCGAGTTCGGATTCCCTGTGTATGCAGGTCAAAAACACCCATCTTCATCGACAAATGCTGAGGGCCAGTATTAACAGACAGCCAACTGACTGGAGAAGTGGCTTCCCCTACTGAACTTTTGAAAAAATACCAGCTGTATAAGCACCACTGTGACATACACTGTGTTCCGTGTGTTCCCAAATCTGCATAGTCAGGAATGTACACCACAATCTACGAGGAAGAGCAAGGCTTGAGAGGGGGACAGGCCTGCCAGGGTCTTCCCAGGGCAGCCTCTTTCCATCTCGTATCAGGGACACTAAGGTTGGGGGCTGACACTGCACTGGAGAAAGAAGGTCGGGAGAACATAGGTGCCTTCACATGGGTTATCCTGAGAGGTGAGTAAGCTTCGAACCCATTATAAATAAACCAAAACCGAGACACCCAAAGAGGTCAAGTCAGAGGCTTGTCTACCACCAAGCAATTAACGACACTCAAATTCAGCTCTGCTCCTCTCTTTCCATTCTCCCAGTGTCCTCCCCAATCTTCTTCCCAGTTGTTTTTATAGTGAGAGCACCAGCTGTGCGTGGCTCTCAGCACCACCGTTCTCCTTTCTCTCTGGTCTAGCTACTTTGGTTCCTTCAAATCCACCCTCCTCCCTCCAGCCACAGAGCCTTGTGCGATATCCTTTTAAACTTCTGCTCCACACTGCGTCCTTCTCTCCTCCAGGTCTACTGCCTGCTGCAGCCAGCTGCATGGTGCCCCTTACTGAGACAGGCAGAAGCAAGAGGATTGGCTCTGAGGGTGGGTGGGGGGCTGCTCCTACATGAGGCCCTGGATGAGAACCCGAGGACAGGCTGGACACCTTCCTAGAGCATGGTCTGCAGCCCCAGGATGCACGGCAGTCTCCAGCGCTTCTTTACAGGCTTAGTGCTTCCAATGAAAGCAATTATGATACTTACTGATACACTCTTCAAGTGCAGCCTCTGTGTTTGGGACACAAAATGTTTCTTTTACCCATTTTCTCAATGATCTCTACTTCCTTCCAGAAGTTAAAGATTCCCCTAGAATAACTCCTTTCAACTAGTGAAGCAGGATACAAAATGGATAAGAAAAAAGAACATATGGTATCAAAGACTTTATTTGGAGAAATGTTGGTAAACAAGGAAGGACAATAAGTGCATGGTTCATTAAGTTTCCATTTCTATAACAAGAAGAGGGGGAGACAGTACACCTCTTCATGTAATTCAACATATCCTTCTGCCTTTCTCAAATTTGTTAAGCACTGATGCTGCTCCATTAAAATATAGTTTTCCTGAGTGCATTCATCTCTAGTGGATCAAACTTACTTTTCCAGAGTTGAGTGTGTGAATTCCATTTGACTTCAAACCCAGCGGGGCCTGGACAGCCTTCTGGGACTGACAGTGATCCTGCAGGGACATCTCCTCCTGCACTTCTTCACGGCCCCTGTCTGCCATCCATACTGTTCTTTTATTTTACTTCTCAGGTTCTTCAAGTCAAGGAATGAAACACCTAAATGACATTGAAATCGGAAGTAAGGCTGCATCAGAAAGCGTGACTCCTTCATGGTTTATTACAAAAGTAGCCAAATAGGGGTTGGGTTGGAGATTTAGCGCAAGTGGCATACAGCTTGCCTAAGAAGCGCATGGTCCAAGTTTGATCAGCAGCAAGCCCCGCGAAAAAGTACCCAAGTAATACTTTTAGCTGCAAAATTATTAAAAAATAGAGAATTACAAATCAGGTCACTATTTTGACAGGAAAGCTAGAACATTTTATTGCACTATGATCATAATACAATCATAAGACAGATGCTATAAACAGATATAATGTCTCTCATGTGCATTTGTAAGTGCAGTTTTGTGAGATACTCATTAGTTCCCTTGTTATCAAATAATTCTATTTTTTATTTCTTGGAACTTGCCTGATTTTAGATTTTGGTGTTTATTCAGTGCCTTAATCCTTCAATTTATAGAGTCTTAGACCATTCATTATCACCAGAAAGTGCCTAATGCTGCTCTTAATTGTGGCAAGGAGTCTTACTATGATAGCTACACTCTTAGGAAATTTCTAAGTGCACATGACAGTATTGTTATATACACAGGCACGCTGTTGTAAGACAGAAGTCTAGAACTCATGCACCTTCTCTAACTATCTCTACACCCGGTGTGCTGCAACTCCATTCCCCTCATGCCCTGACCCTGGAAACCACCACTGCACTGTCTGTTTGACAAGTTTCTCGATGTTAAGTGCTTCATATAAGGAAAACTGTGTAGTATTTGTCCCTATGAGCTGGGCTTATTTTACTAAGCACGATCCAGAAATGTTACTTCTGGACTCCTCTCCAAAAGAACAGAAATCAGGATCAAAGAAATCTGCACTCTCACGTTCACTGCAGCACTATCCAGAACAGCCCAGATGTAGAAACAATAGAAATATAACTGGTGACAGATTAGAAAAAGTGATGCATACAATGGAATAGAATTCTAACTTTAAAAAGAAGGAAACCCTATTAGTAGAGTCAGGAAACAAAGGAGCTGAATGAGTCACTCTCTTTGCCAAAATTCAACTATACCCATCACCTTAATGGTTACCTATGCTTCCGTTTTCTTAAAAGAGGTACGAAATAAAATAACAAAACCTGAGCGATTGCCCCCCCCCCCGGGGGGTGGCAGAACTCTGGGCCAGTGAGCAATTCAGGAAGAGGCACTGGGAAGTCAGTGGTGGCTGCCCTTTAAATTCAGAGCCTGAGTTAGCAGGGGTGCCTTTTGTCTTTTGTCCTTTGTGCCCTTTTCTCCTTCCCCTGTCCCCACTGCTCCCTTCCCAGTGATCTCCAATAAACGTAGCTACTTATTACCTACTACAGAGTGTACCCTCGTCAATCCTTTCCTCATCGTACACAAGAATCTGGACTCTTTTTGGCCCACTCAACTGTAACTACCATATGTAACGAGGGACATGCATGTATTCTAAATGGAGCTAGTAGCCACAGAATTTTATCTGTGAAAGACAGAAAGCTCTATAGAACTTCTCTCTCACACACATTACAACTGAAACCCCAGACACAGGATGGAAAGTGTGCACTGTACTTCAAAATGCTAAGAAAACAGAACCAGACAAATGGGAACTGGTGTCCAGACTTGAACAACCACCTAAAACGGGCTGTACTGTGTTGGATTTTCCCCTCCTGTGTCTTCCAGCTTTCTCTAGGGGAGATGAATTCCAAAAGTCACTGAGAGAAATGATTCTGGGAACAACCCTTGTTTCTATCCAGAGAAGTGTGGCTTTCCAGGGTGGGTTGGGGGCTTGCATCTGACAATTAAAGGGGTCAGCCCCACTTCTGTTGTTCTCACCAGTTACAAGGTTGTCCTGTAGTCTCAGGAGTGGCAGAGGGACCTAAAACCCTAACAAATGACCCATCTCCACAACGGAACAGGTAGAGCGTTTCTGTTGTCTGAAGAGAGTGAGGGAAATTGTCACTGTTTTTATTCTTTTTTCTGATGCTGTCTGCCTGAGAGTTGACCTGTCATGGGGAAGTGTGAGGGGCCCCAATCATCAGGGAAGTGTAGGTGAACTCTACAGAGGAGACAGCTGGAGAAAGGAATTATTTAAGTCTGTGTAGGAGCCAACACAACTCCCAGACTCACGCTGCGCTGCTAGCACAGAGCAGATCTGAAGAAGCAGAGCGAAGGCTCTGAGAAGTGACCACGGTGGAAACCCCCACTCATCCCCCAGGAAAACCAATGGACGGAGAGCCCTGCGGACACCATCACGCAGCAATGACCCAGACTCTGCCATCAGGGTGCAGTAAAACTCTGACCCTGCTGCCTTGACTGCTTAGCAAACAACAGGAAAAGGAAAAGGAGCGCTCTCCCGGGGACTTTAATAGGAACCACGGCTCACAACACAACCGGCACACTGCCCAGGACACTACCCAAAATTATACAACAGAATATACAGAAAATCAGGAAAACCTGAGCACTTCTCAAGGGCAAAGACAACATCCAGCCCTGAAACAGCCCACAGAGAGGAAGGATCACGCAAAGCATCTGTTACATCCATTCTCAAAGGAAGAGAGGTGATTACTCGACATTGATGGAAATAAATATGTTCTCACCTGAAAAATAACAAGAGTCAGAGTCTGTAGGTCAATAAGATGATAATCGGAAGAACAAAGAAAAAGGAAAAGGAACGAAAAGTCAACAGAGTCTCAGAGACACGTAATGTAACAAAAAGTTTTAACATCTTTACCATTGGAATGGGTGAAGGAGGAGTAAAGGGGGTTGAGGAACAATATCTGGAAGGAAAGGAATGGTAGAAAAGCCACAGATTCACGAAAAACAGATCTAAGATGCTAAAAAAGTCTCACCTGCTACGTGCTCAACCTGATAAACAGCAAGCATGAAGACAAGTCTCAAAAGTACTCAGAGAGAATGACGGGTCCCATATAAGGAAACAGCAATACCAGCCAGAAGAGACTGAAAGAATGTCTTTCGGTTCTAAAGAAAAGATCACCCCTCGTAGTGTGTATGTGGAGGGATCCTGAAAGTACTGAGGGCCAAACAAAAATAAACACAAAGGTTAATGGAGGAGAAAACCCGAGAGAATTCGTGACTACAACACTTGCTGCAGAAATATACTAAAAGAATTTCTGCGGGTTGAAGGTGAATGACAGGTAGGAGAGAAGAGTGCGGCCAAAACTGGCTGGAAAGTAGGCTGACCT
>PVJO010030194.1:0-15810 GCA_004026905.1 Hystrix cristata
TTGCTTCCTTATATGTAACATACTTCTTCCCCTGTGTTTTCAAGGTATTTTTCTTTGCCCGTGTTTTCAGCACTTTAAGCATGCTGTGCCCAGATACGGTTCCCTTTATATGCTTCCAGTTTGGCTACTCAGATGTTTGGATAATAAATTTATGTTTTTCATAAAATTCAAATATTTTCTGAAAATATGACAATATTTCTTTACCTCTCTCTCTCCCCTGCCTTTTCTCTCTCTCTCTTATTCATAGGCTTTGATTTACACACCTCTCAGTACCTTTTTTCTATATTTCAGTTACTAAATTTCTGTTCATGTTTTCATCTCCTAATTTTCAAATTAGCTACTTTCTATTTTGACATTCAGTGGCCCTTTTATTTTCTGTCCCTAGTCATCTGTTTTAGATAATTGATGTTTTCATTTCAGATATTTTAACTTTCCATTTGTAACTTTCTATAGTTTGTCACTGTACTGAATTGTTTTCTGCACTCATGAGAGTCATAGATTCCTTTATGCTCTTGAGATATTTATAATAAATCATATACAATCCTTTATGGTGCATTCTGATACAGTATTTAGATTATCTTGCTGTTGATTTTTATTAAATATCATTCCCCCAGGTATACATCATTATAGTATAGTAATTTTTATTCTAAACTAGACATTGAAAATGCTACATATAAAGAATTATTTTGTTGTTTTCCTTTAAGTAGTATTGGATATTGTTTTGAGAGACAGTTAATTTACTGATACGTCATATTTATCCTTTCAACTCTTAAGCTCTTTTGGGACTAGTGTAACATAGTCATTATTCTGTGTGATATTCTGTTGTAGGTTCTTAATTGAGTTCCTATAGCTGACTTGTTGAAACTCCCATTTTTTAGGCAATGCTTAATCTCTAACGTCTCTATTCATCTCACAACTCCCTAGACACTAATAAAACTAGGGTATGTGGCATTTTGCTTAGAATATGTACAGCTTCGTTTTCCAGCCAGAGACTTATGTAAACTGTGCAAATTTCTAAAGGTGCTATATATACTTTTTATGTTAGTCTTTCCTGCAAATTCCAACTGTTTTTATCATCTATTAATTTAGACCATTTCTCCTAACTTTAGTGAGTTGTTTGTGTTGTAATTGGGTTCTACTTCTCCATGCAGTTGTGAAGAATGCACACAGTAGGAAAAATACAGAATGATATGGGACATACTGTGTATCCAAGGACAGTCCTGTATTGTCTGTGTTCATTATCGGAAAACATCCCATTTTGTTAATGATGGGAAGGTTAACATGGTATCAGTGATTTGATTGTGGCTAGAATATTTGATGGTACCATTTTCCTCATTTTTAGATTCAATTTCCATGAATAATTTAGATTTCTAGGATACACACTGATATATCCAGGGTTATAATATGACTCTCACTTGCTATTTCAGTATTTTTTTATAGGAAGTTAAGCACTCTGGGATTTACCACAATTAATCCATAGTGGCCCGATATCTCAATAAGATTCAAAATACTTCTATGTGACTAGAATTAAAAATCAAAGGAGGCATATGTACATCAGTGAATACCATATACACTATGTTCAAGTTAGATTTTTTTTATTAATGGCACCAAGAAAGAATATTAGATATAGTTCAAACAAGTTAAAAATTCTCTTAAAAATGTTGTCATTAGATAATTCAATATTAGAATAATTATGGAATGTTTATTCTAATTCTAAAAGACATTTTAGAAAAAAATAAGAACTACACCAATAATTTTAAAGATTTCTTATATGTGTACACAAAATTAACTTATAAGTCCTTCTATTTTTTGTTGAAATATCAATATAAGTGAAACTGCTTTCCCTGTAAAAAGGAAAACAATTGAAAATTTCAATGGGTGATGATTCTATTCAAGGCAAAACATCATTATATTTTCACAGTCTAAAAGGCATAATATTTAAATGCTTTCTTTGAAAATTGAAAAACACACGTATTGTCTAAAATATAGTTTTAGAATATTAATGATATTACTGAAAATATGAAATAAATCATAGTGATAGGAGACTATCATTATAGAGCACTCTAATCCATCATTTTAAATAGATTCTACATTAATCATCTACTTTAATTTGAATCCTCAAGTAACCACAATTTATTATGATGATTCAGACTAAAAAAAACATTAACAATGTTGGCTTTTTTCGCAGGACAATACAGACTGGATTTAGAAATTATCTCAAAATGATAAGCCCAGTTTATCAGTGCCAAGTATATTCCCTGGAAAGCACATAAATTTCCATTGCTCTAAAAATTGGGCTAATTTTGTTGGACAAATTTACGAAGTATTAAGGTTCATTCAAATCTCCACAGTAACATAGACACAGTCTAGATCATATAACATGTGTGTATATACTTCAAGTCAATGTTATGTAATTCCATATCACAACTTGGAATAATCTGTAGAAAGAAGATATAAATAATGCATGCTACTAAAATTTCACAAGCTGAAAAATTTATCCTCTGATAGTTTTCTAACTTATTTTCTGAAGTTCTACTATTAGCTCCCAGAAAGAATTTATTGAAGGTAAAAACAGAAATAGTTTTCCTGGCCTCCTTAATAAATGCAAGGGGTTTTTTTTCCCCTTCTTTTCAATGTTTTTTATGTACCAAGATTACTTGTGAGATGGTTTTTGAAAAAATAAAACTTTCATGTAAAAAAGGCTAAATTTTAAGAATAGTTTTGTTGTAACATAAATGAGTAAATATAAATATATGTAAGTTTCTGCATACCACAAATGTATTAAAGTCACTGATGAGGGAAAAGATTATTTAAGATTTTTATATTTCAAACAACTACTTTAATGAGGTACTAGGAAAGAAAAAGTTAAAAACAGGATGAGCTAAGACTAAAGACAATAATGTTTCTGGGAGGAGGTAATTAGAATAGGGGTGGGAACAACTGATAAACAACTGAACAAACAATTCAGCCAATGCAAAATAAGTAAAGAATATAATGAGAAAGGCTTAAACAAGTAATTACTTTAAAATAAAATTGCACTGTGCTCATTTCTAACTGAAGAAAACCCAAAGTTATGGCCAAATACTGCCACTAGATGCATTATAATCATTGTTTTTAAATTTTAGGCTTTTTGGGTGGATGATGTCTATTCTTCCCTTAGCTCAGTTCTGATAGATGCAAATATAGTAGATCAAATGATACATTTAAATGTACACCACATCAATAAAATCATCAAAGAGGACACAGACAGCAATCACATCTGTTTAGACCAAATGAAATTCTTTCTGTGGCCACTCAGAATCTGAGTCATAGTGTCTGTTGCACAGGAACAGGAAGATACACAAAAAGACCTTCTCACAGTTGTCCATCTTCATGTGACCTGACGCGACTCTCAAGTCATTTCTGCATCTATAGATTCCTGGTACATAAATTTCAAGGATCATGTTGTGGTTTCTATCTAGCTGTCCCTACCCCACACCAAGCCTCATGAGCTCACAGGTGGGGCTTTGAGAGGTGACTGGATCATGGGTGTGTGGTACTGATGGGTTGAAGCCTGCCAGGAGGAGGTGGCTCACTGTGGACATGGCCTGGACGTAATATGTACTTTATATTCCTCTTACCTTAAGTACTTGCTGCTTCCTGCCTGCCATGCCCCTCTGCCCTGCCACCCTAACTTGCAGTCAGCCAGCTACAGACTGAAACCTCTACAAACTGTGAGCTAGAACAAACTTTTCCTCCTTTAACTTGTGGGTATCAAGTATTTTGTCTCAGCAAGGAGACAGTAACTGAAAGAGACGAGGACGTTGCCTCTACTGTACTTGCACCAAGTGACAACTGTATACCTAATAACCTGTTGAAGTCAGCTGAGTCAGATAAAAATATGTCTGATATTTGACATTTGATGAAATACCTAGACAGGAGAAGGCTGCTTCTAAGAAAGTTACACAAGAAATAAAAGCAAAAATAAAACAACACAAAGCGAAAACATCTTCCAAAATCGTCTGAAGGATTGTCCTACCAACTACATTTTTGCTCTGTGTGATGATATTTTGTTAGTGAGAGAGTAATGTGGGCAGCTTCGTAAAAGTTCATTTTAATTCTTTCAAAGCTATATATAATACATCTTCACATTGTGGATAATATAAATTTTGAAAATATGCTACCTTTACTTATCATAATAATAGCTTGTTATACATTTATTACAGATTTTCAGTCCCATGTAGTTCTCCAGAATATAAATTTTCTAATATTTATAAACCAGTTCCAAATAGTAATTATAGCATTTACCCTATTTTTATGTGTCTAAGTTATTATTGTGACATTCAAAAATTATTTATTATTATATAATAGAATCACTTAAATACGGCCAGAAATAACAATCTTTTAAAATCTATTGATTATCATGCAAGCACAGATGAATTTAAATAGTTGACAAAACTAATTTTTCACATTGAACTTTTATATCAACTTCAGGAAGTCGAATTTATATAGATACTTATCTTTTAAAATTTATTTTTGTGGTGCTCGGGATGAGACCCAGACTCATGTGCTCTACTATAGAGCTACATCTGCAGCTCTCGTGCTTATTTAAAATATACAGTATGGGGACTTTTAACAAATGTATGGTTTGGTGAAACTACTACCTTAATCAATCTATCAGCAATTTCCATTAACCCATTTATATTCCGTCTGGAACGTCCCATAGCCTCTTTTACAGCCTATATATGTGGTCCTGGAGCTTCCTCTGCAGAAAGGATTTTGGTTAAGCAATTAGTTGTACAGATAATGAACCTTGAAAGTGATTAATTTTGAATGCTCACTTGACTAGATTAAGGAATAACTAGACAACTGGCAAAATATCACTTTGAGGTATGTCTGTGAGCGAGCTTTCAGAGGAGACTGGTGAGTGAGTCAGTCCACTGAGTGGAGAAGACCCATCCTCATTTTGGCCCAGACATCATTCGATTGGCTAGAAGCTCAGATGGAAAATACAGGCAATTTCTTCTGTCATAGAAATAGGATACATTCTTCTTCCTGTACTTAGACACCAGAACTCCAGGCGCACCAGCCTTTGGACTCCAGGATTTTCACCAGCAGACCCCAGGTTTGTCAGGACTTCAGCCTCTGACCAAGAGTTAAACCATCAGCTTGCCTGGTTCTGAGAATTTTTAAGTTAAACCGAGCTATTCTGCTGGCATTCCTCACTGGTAAAAGGCTTGCCACGGGACATGCTGGCCTCTGCAATCATGTTAGCTAATTTCTCTAATTAATACCCAATTGTATGTCTGTACAGATATATATATCTTATCACAACTTTCAATGTTCTTTCACAACCCCTTGGAGTTGTACTTCAGAATACAAACCACAGTAAAGACTCCAACTCTTCTGCTGATCACAGTGACGCCTGTTGAGTTTAAGCCCCGTCAGGCTTCTTGAACTTCCGCATACGTGCTCTGAGCCAACGAGACCAAAGTGAACTATGTGGGATTCTCTCCCTTTTGGCAGTCTACACTGTGACTCTAGGCAAAAGACTGAGGCGGCGATAGGTAACCCTCTGTTATAACCCATTTCTCAGTGATCACAGGTATTAAACAGCTTTTAGCTAATATTATTTCATTTTTTTCAGATTTTTAGGTGCTCATGGTAGGACACTTACATCTCTGATTCCATCATGGCCAGAAGAGCAAATAAAATGTATTATTGCCAAGGATTACATTGTTGGATATTGGAGCATTACATTTCATAAAGTTTAAAAACTCCAGACAAGTATTACCAAAATTGAATAAACTGGTAACAAATATATTTCGTATTTTAAAAGAATACAAATAAAACTAAATTATTTTGCAATATTTTTTGATTCAGAAAATATGTTCTTTATCTGACTCTGTGACTAATATTTAGCTCTCTATGAAATCCCGTTGTTTTATTATATAATAACATATTAATTATACATTTTCATGGAAAAGAGTCATACCATGAAATTGTTGAAAATGTCATAAATATTCTTTAAATATTAATAGCTGTTAGGTATTTTTACATATTCTACAAAGTCCTTACTCATTTTAAAACCTGTATAATATACTAGAGAACTTATGTTTAGCAATGTATTTGTTAACATAATTACCTAATGGAGTACTTCTGTATTTTCTTCACTTACAAAGAAACCTCACTCTGTATTTGCTCAGGACTCTGCCACATTTAAATTGCACTAGATATTGTTCATATTCTTATTTCTCAGAGTTGCACGATGAAACTGTGTGAAATTTAAAATTTTCATCATATCTACCATGTAGTTTGAGATGTCAGAGGTTGATATTTTATTTCCCAGAAAATGAGACATGGCCTCACCCTCATCATAGGCTCCTAGACCCTAAACTCACTCTCGTCAGCCTTCTACTGTGTGTGGACATGCCCCTCAGAACTCTGAGGTATGTGGTAGTCTGGTCTTTCATTAGTCAGCGAAAGATCTTAAATATTTCAATAGTATAGTTCAAATAGGAGTATATCCATAGAAGACTTTGATAAACCGTAATTTTTAATCTGTGCAGTTCAGTATAAATGTGGCCAGACCCTCCAAAAAAAACTTTGATTTACAGATTGGCTAAGGGCATTATTCAAAGGAAAATTTAGTGCTTAAATCCTTTATGTGTGATTTATAATGGAGAAGAAATATTGTTCCCTCTTAAAAGAACCTTTATAAAGGTCCAAATAATAGGCCAGCAATGATTTAAACTGAGTATTTTATGAAATAGTAAGAAATGACCATAGGATTTTTTTAAACTCTGAATTTCTTTGAGATTAGCATGACTCCTTTCCTTTAAAAGATTATCTCTACTTCACATAATAGTCTAATCAAGGATGGTATTGGGGTACATGATTCTGCACTTGATAAAATAGGACTCATTACAGGATGAACAATGATGAGGTTGACAGCATTATTCACCTATGAAAACATCATCCGGGCCCCTTGAATATATAAAACTCTTATGGATGATGGTCATGGTGGTGATCACAGTTGAGGTGGGAAATATATGTCTTTATATTTATGAAGGATTTACTCCTACGAGTGGGCGAGCCAATCTATTTTGTGCTTACTGCAGTTTTATTTGCATGCTGTGTTAATGTTCAGATAAAGTACATTATAATGGCTAAGTCAAGGTATGATAAATATGTGGAACACTGTGGTTCATTTATCATCTTGACAGCGAGAATAGTCTTATGGCCAGCTGCAACTGGCCAAAAGTATAAAAGTTACAGAAATGGACTTGAAATTTATCTGTGATGTTTATGAGATTCATATTCTTCTCTGAAGTTTGTCTTATCTTGATTTTCAGCGAGAACTGATTCCAGTATGTTGAATGGCTGGTGCAGATGACAGAAAAAAATTTGGAGCTTCTTTGATATTTTACACAGAATTTACTCTCCTGTTGGAGCAAAAAGCGATTATGTAGTTCTGGATTTTATTTGTTTTCTTTTTTAACAGAAGTAATCAAGAAACTAACTTGCATTCTAATGGATTTTAAACCAATTATGGAAAAAAGTCAGAAAATGGTTGATGGAGTAAAAGCAGCAAAGATAGATGTGGAATTAGTTTATCCACCTTTTAAACTGTGTGCAATCAAATAGTTTCACTCTTTTCTAAAGGAAGCCTCTACTGTATTATGCTACGTCCCAGTTAAATAGCCGGTAGATCTACTCCTTCTTGAGCGCAGTCCAAGTCTCTAGGGCATATCAGCAATGTTAAATTCTTCCACAGTCTGGCTCATACATAAATTTCCAGTTGTCTTCTTTATTACTTTTAGTACATTTTGAGGGCTACCTGTTGCCTTTTATTCATATGCACCTTGGCTTATTTTACCATTTTTACATTTTTATACATCTTAGCATGCTCCCTCTTTACAATTTTGAAGACATTCAAACATCTTCTCCCTGAAATTTTTCTTATTTATATGTGAAACACAAACATGTTTTTCTAATTTTCATAAGACTTTATTAAGATTCCTTTCATGAAACTCACTACTTCATAACTTATACAAAAATACCACAAAATCCTTGTTGATAACAGCATCCATGCCTGCTTTTCTGTCTGTATCGTCCCCTACTAGCACGAAAGCAGAATAGCAAAATATTTTGGAAATTTTTGCTGCTATGTTTTAGTACTAAATCTTCAAGGAAATCACACTGGAGAGATGTTTGTATTTATTTTATACTCTTAGTTAAGTACGAGATTCCTCATTGTTGTTCTATTCATTTACCTTTTTCTGTTTGATTAAACTAATTCCTAAGAATTTTTTGAGATTTTCATTATATTCAACTATAAATCGCTTCATAAATTTGCATTAAAGTTCCTTGTAATAATCTCTATTTCTTCATACAGCTTCTAGACAAAAGTTGTTTATGATTCTAAACTATCAGGCTTAGAGATCTAGCTTTCCCTTGCCTGTGTTCCAGCTACTTGTGATAAATATACACGTCAGACCAACATAGAACAATCAGCCAGGTAATATAGATGCTTTTTAAACTTGTGATTATATAAATGTTATATAATTATGTTATAAAAGTCAAACATACAATCCAGTTGGTATCAAGCTACAGGTTAAACATTGATGGTCTGTGAGGATTGTCTACAAGCAAATGAAGACTTATGGTATTTGATGTATTATAATTAGACAAAAATAACCAATTGCAAAAATAGAGGTTTAAATATATTTCAGAGATAATAAAAAAGACTCTCTATTCCTTCCCCATTCTCATCACCTTAAAATAAATATATTTGAACAACAAAATATTCAGAAAGAGGATATAGTGAAAGGAAATGTGATTTCACATAAATATTATAGAAAATAATAATTAATTCCTCTAAAAGCATGAATAAATTATAAAGTCATATTTATTATAGCATTACTAATGAAAACGTGCTATCTTACTGTACCTGTTCATTTAGTTTGTGTACCTTCTAAGTAAAATATGTGTCCTTACATCTGTATTATGTAAGTAATAATTTTCTTTAAAAGGACATATTATATAAATTTATCCTTTAAAAGATGCAGTGAAAAATGAATAACCTATGTTTTCTTTTAGTGCTTCCTGTAATAATGAAGAATGCATATATTTTAAATAGTGCTGAATTAAGTAAAATTAACCCAAAAGATAACAGAGTAAAATACAGAAAATATTATTTAACATATTTTGAAAAGATGAAAATCAAGACATTGATAATTTCAGAACTCTTGACTAAAAGGGACATATTTGACAGAGTCAGGTGAACTACTGATGGATAAATAATTATGAAAACAAAAAGATGCATGGATGTGGGCTGAAATTTACTAAAAAATCTGAAGGAGAAAAGTTACCCAATTCTGTTTGCAGGTTGATAGAAAAATTGTTTTACTGCTGTATGCTATTTCACGTAAATATCGTGTTGCAATGAAAATTACACACGTGGCTTAATGTATGGAAGAGATTCCCTTTAAATGGCCATCTTTGACGATGTAGGAATTAAATTCTTCCAGCCAATATCAGAGTAATAAAATATGTATGAAAATCATAATAGTTATGAAAAATCCACTATATTTAAGAATAAAATAAACAAAAGGCAGAGTTGGTATCACGCCCCTTCTGGTCTAAATCCCTTTTTGCACTATAGTAATAAATTAGCTTTCACTAATAACCTCTGGCTACAGACTAGACCTTTGAATAGCAACATCATGAACATTCCCACAGTAAACTGCTTCTTCCATAACTTGATTTATCTTTTATTTGAATTCTCTCCCAGTGTTACTCTGTTCCACAATGTGCTACAGTTTCATCTTTGTTGGCCAATACTCTCCTTTAATTATCCACTATTGCAAAACAGAAAATGTGTTTATCATTGGAGATAACGAGGAACATAAATACACACTTCACTGTCTGTGCATGAAGTGAATAACAGATATACAATAATCGGTCAGCAAGAGAATTTGATAAAATCACATGACTGGCTCCTGATCATGAGGCACATACATTCTGAACTTTCTCATATATGTACTGAAGAGCCAGCAGGAATGTTTCTGCTTTGTGGAGTTAGTCAGAGTTAATATATTGTCCTAAATGAAATTTTAACTGCATTGTGGAAAGAATGTTGTTGAAGTAAATTTTGGTACCTGAAATCTGTGTATATGGCAATATCTTTAAGCGATGGAAAGAAAACTGTAAATATCAACTGAGAAGTTTTTACCTGGTGAAAATATTTTTTCAAAGACATTAGTAAAAGAACTTTTTCTGCAAAGCAAAACCTTTGCAAGCCAAATGACAGTGAAAAATCTACAATTTAAATACTATAAGGAAAACCACAACAGTAAAAACCATCAATCCAGAGTTCAAAACTGTGAAACTATCTTCTAAAAATTAAGACATATAATGGCACTTTCCAGAGACTTTTTCTCCAGCATAATTGAAGTAAATAATGTTAAAGGAACTTATCCAGGCAGACAGAAAATGATACTATATGGAAGCTTGGGATTAGGAAACATGTAAAAAGAAACAGAAAAGGATAATATGCAGATAAATATGTAAAGTGGCTTGTAAAAGTTTAAACTATGCCACATCCTATTCGTTAATTAGGCAAAATGATATTAAAGTATTATGAAGTGTACAAAATAAAAAGAAGCAAACTATATTAATAAATATCACAAGTGGCAAGAATTAGGAAATATAAGAGCAACTGATATTATTTGGAAGTTAACTGGTTAACTGTGATAAGCTAAAGACATACTGTATACATAATAGGACTTACTAATATAAATGAAACAAATAGGTATAGCTAAGAAGCAAATTCTGGAGACAAAAAGGAATCCTGAAGTGAAATATGAAGAAAGTGGAAAATAAAATAGTAAAAGAGAGAAAAAAAGAACCTATGGGAAAAATAGAGAATTACATGTTATTAAACTTAAACAACAAGCTTGTTGAAAATGACATTAAATTTAAATGGTCTAAATTCTCTTGAGATAAAAATGTCTTTATTCACATGTGAAATGATCATTTGTATAGAGAAATCCTAAAAAATCTAGGTGAATGTTATAGAACTTATATAAAAATTTAGCAATATCAGAAAATAAAGATTGGCATACAATCCTCTATTCTATTTCAATATACTACCGACAACCAATGGGACTAAAAATTAAAATGACACTAATATTACAAAAAACAGGAAATAGGAATCTAACAAATTATACTTAAGACAAGTACCCGGAAAATTACAAAATGTTTCCCCCCCAAAATATCAAAACAAATGAAGAGACATACCCAGGTCATGTACTGAAAGACTTAACGTTATTAATATTATAATTCTGTCAATACAAATTTAGAAAGGGTTATTTCGCGAAAATTTTTGAGCTGATATAAAGTTAGTAGAAAAGCAAAGGGAGTATAGTATCAAAAAGTTTTTGAAAAAGAATAGCATTGGAAGATTTGTACTACCTGACTTCCAGATTTATAAGAAACTAGAAAAATTAAGACATTGCAACCCTAATGTAATTAGATGTACAGCTCCACGGAATGAGAAACACTATGCATATTGTAAATTATTCATACTTCTGTTCAAGGAAATAAATTTAAAAAATATTTAGGAAATGAAAAGTTGGAGAAAGATTAAAAACAGACTTCTATAAGTAAGAAAAAATTGAAGTTTGTGAATAGAATATAATAGAGAAAATTATCTGGGATTAAAGCAAAGAAAGGTAAAGAGATAGAAAAGAGGAAATCAAGATGACAGGTGAACAACAAGTGTCCAAGAAAAGAGATGGAAATTAGCAAGAAGTAGAATTTTAAGAATGACAAAGAATTTTCCAAAATAATAATAGAGTTGTATACAAGAACATATTTTAAAAGTGTAACAAATCCCAAATAAGGAATAAATATTTTTTAAAAGATTCGAAGTAAATTAAGGGGAAAAGATATATAAGAATATGGCAAAATTTAAAAACTAAAAAGTAAACTATATATGTATGTTGAACCCTCAGTCCGATTTCTATTGACGCGTACCACAATTATTTGCAAAAATTGTCCACATTGTGCCTTGAAGAAAGTTTCAGTAAGTCAAAAGACTAAAATAGTCCTGAAACAGTGGTGCTTACCTGTAATCCTAGCACTGTGGGAGTCTGAGGCAGGAGGATTTCAAGTTTAAGCCCAGCCTGAGCATTTTAATGATTTAGCAAGACCTTGTAGAAAATTTTAAAAGGGCTGGAGATGTAGCTTATTGCAAAGGCCCTGTGTTTAATCCCAAGAACCACACACACACACACACACACACACACACACACTGACTACAATAATAAAAGACATGCTTTTCGTTGAAATTCCATTAGCTAGTCTACCTATCTTTCCACAGAGCCCGCCAGTAAAATGGAAGCACAGTGAACACAGCCGCAGTGAAAAGAAGGGAGAGTATTAGATTGGAAGCAAAGGTAAGCAAAGCTTTCGTCAATAAAGGCCAGAGAGTGTATTTTAGGTCTTGAGACTGGTGCACTTGGAGCTACCTGAAGCTGCGAACACAGAGAGAAAGTGTCCACAGACAGTGTGCAGACGAGGGAGCCCAACAGGCTTCCATGTGGCTCTGTGTACAAAACGGGTCGGGGCCGATTTTGGCCCAGTGGCCAGTCTGCTGAGGTCTGTTTTATTGCAACAATAAACTCATAGATTGCCACCTTGTTAGCTAGTAAGTAGTGAATGACCTGAGGTTAGTTACTAAATCTTTCCTGGTCTCAGATTGCTCATCTATAGCACAAAACTGGTGAGCCTCCTTGCTTCATGGTTTCATACTGAGATTAAAATAAGTGATTTTTAAAACAAAGAGTTCTTAAAATATGTCTACATTAGGTTTTCTTTTCAGGTTGGTTAATTAAATATGTTCAGCTGCCTTGAGGCACATAGAACTCATTCCTCAATGGCTGTTACAAAAAGAAGTGAATAAAATAATACTGTTTTCCCTACGCACCTCAATTCATGCTGGTCTCCCCATTAAAAGGAAAGTATTGCTTTATTACCAGATTTTCATGAGTCCAGGTATCCATTCTAACGTTCACGTCCATTCGATCATTATTAATGTAAGCTTATCTTCATGCAGCTGAATCGCTTACCTTTTTATGGAAGAAAAAGTGATAATTAAACTTAGTAGAAGCAATGTTGCTTATTCCCTCAAAAGCAACAAATCCATGTTCACTGATAAGTGAAATCATCATGTTTTTGGAAAAGATAAAACAGTTTCATCTTTAATTAAAAAAAATTTATGCCATCTGCTTTTAGAAAAACAGTTTCATTTGTTAACACTTTTTAAAATAAAAGCCTGTTTTAAAAGAACTATCTTTTTTTTTTAATTTATTTGAATGGTACATTTTAGATGTACATAGTGATAACATTCATCATTGGGGATTTGTACCTGTACGTGACATATCTTGTTGCTTCTTTTTTTCCCATTCCCCTCCCTTCACCCCCACCTCCCTCCTTATTTACAAAAGCTTTGTTTCCATTTCTTCCTTCCATTTCTTATTTCTTTTGTCCTCTGAAAAGAACCATCCTTAAACCAACTTCGGAAAGAAAAAAATGTAGATACTCAGTTGAAAGAAAAACCGTGAACCAGAATATGGTATTCTAGTACTTGAGAGGAACTAAAAACTACCTTCTGTTTTTAGTAAGAAATATTGAAATGTCCTGCATGATATTGGACAATAACGTATTTAGGACTGATTGCATCAGATTTCGTATTCTATAAATAATTTATTCAGCTTTGACTTTTTTTATGAAAAAAGATCTGTCATCAGCATATTACCGCACTGAATATTTTAATTTAAATATGAACATACTCTCATTACCAAATATAAACACATAAAAAACACTATGATACATATGTACAAGTACAAATCAGATAATTCTCTTTGAAGCAACATGAATGTAATTAATAATATAATTCATTTGCTTGTAATAATGATGGTGAGGACATTGATACTGTGACAGCCGCAGTGCCCTGCTGAGTTCACTACCTGCTGGGTACAATTAATGCCACGTGACAATCAGGACATGCAAACAAGACTTGCTTACATTTGCTGATGAGACAATTAGTCCATCACAAAATAAACCAATAGAGAAACTTATTGCTAAAGAGACCTCAAATTCATATAGTGCATTGCATTTTATAAAAAAGAAAACTGAAGCTCAGGAAGATAAATCAGTGGTCTCAGAGTCCACGTCTGGGTTGAAGCTTATTCTTGGGTTAGCATTTCTCCTCAAAGGCCCCAGAGGGCTTACGGCTGGTATTTACTGACCAGCTTCCACTAGGAAAGCAAACGTGGCAACGCGGGTCTGACTTGAAATCAGTGCTGGGTCTTCCAACTGTAAAGAAGATTTCTGGCTAACACATTTTTATTTTTCTTCATTTTTATATTTCTTAGCTTTTTTTTATTAATTCAAGTTGCCAGACCTAATGATTACAGTCATGATCAGGCGTTGTGGAGATATATAAATGAGAAAGTTGTGAGGGTGAAAATGAGCTTACACAAGGAAAACCAGTGAAGAAAGCAACACTACGGCTGCCTTTTGATGGTAGAGTATCAGATGAGGTATATTCATAGAGCTTCAATTTTCAATTTAAGTATCTTTATAAATGGAAATAGATGGAAGCTAATGCTTAAATGATAAATACTTGAGACAGATAATATAAAACTTCATCTCTAATAGGCAAAGTAGCTTACAGTTTACTCCATTTACTTAATATAACGTTAACAAAATAGTCAGAACATTCATATGATTTAAAAATTAGAATTGGAATATTGTATGATTGAATCTCATACATAGGCCTCAATATCCACATATATATTCTTATAATACAATAAAAATCCAAATTCACATTTTATATATTGTTTTTTTATTTTTAAATTTAATTTTATTTTAATGGTACATTTTAGATGTACATAGTGGTAACATTCTTTTTTTTTATTTTAAACCAAGAACATGTATTGGTACATTCTACATACAATGGTCACATTCATTACATTAATTCTGTACCTATACATGAGGTATCTTGGTTCTCCCCTCTCTTCCCCCCTCCCCTCTGCACCCTCCCTCCCTATTTACAGCAGGTTCATTCATCATTTTCCATATTTTCCCATTCCCCTCTCTCCCCTGTTGCCTTTCTGCTTTTCCCCTTCTTTCCTTCTAGTACTCCGCTCCTCTGCACACCATCCTCCTTTTATATAATATCTATTACACCCCTTTGTCCTTATTTACAATTATGGTCTCTCATATCAGAGAAACAATTCGATGTGGGCTGTGGGGAAAAAGGAACACTCCTCCACTGTTGGTGGGAATGTAGACTGGTCCAACCACTGTGGAAATCAATATGGAGATTCCTCAAAAAACTACAACTGGAGGTTCCATTTGACCCAGCTATTCCCCTACTGGGGATCTTCCCAGAAGAATTAAAATCGTCATACCACAAGGACGTATGCACTATCATGTTCATAGCAACACAATTTGTAATAGCTAAGTCTTGGAAACAACCTAAATGTCCAACAACCAATGAATGGCTAAAGAAAATGTGGTTTTTCTACACTATGGAGTACTACACTGCCATAAAAAAAGGTAAACTAGAGTCATTCATATATAAATGGATGTTTCTTGAGAACATACTCTTAAGTGAAATAAATCAGACACTCATGAGCATATATATTGTTTTATAATTTGTCATTTCAGTCTATTGTTTATGAAATTTAAGAAGGTTTGATCTTATATCTCATGAAATGTTATTGCCCTGAAACACAAATCACAATTTTATTCATC
>PVJO010030195.1:0-15992 GCA_004026905.1 Hystrix cristata
CTCTGAGGAAATGGAAAGAAGACAGAGATAACAGCTGGGTAGAATGTTGGATGAGTGTAGGAAGACACTGCACCCTCCACTCCCATATACACTGGCCAGGACAGGATGCCACACACTGGGCAAGAGCAAACTGCACAGGGCATTGCGACTGCAGATAACAGTGTGTCCTCAGAAAGGGACCTGTGAGGCCTGCTGGGAACACTGGAGCCAAAACCCAGCTAAACAAAACTGAAACCCAACCAACCTGAAGCTCTAAGCATATAAATTCATAGACTCTGAGCACGGAAGGAACATAGGATAGAATAAACCTAGTCTCTTTAAGGGTCTGGAAGAGCAGCAATGATCATCTAGTGTTGCCTTAGCTTACAGGTTTCTCCAGGCCCCTTCATGGCCTGAGCACAGTTTCGTGGATGGGAATAAGGTCTCCTAAGCAGTCACCTGAGTCGGACAGGATTCGCCTTCTTGGCAGGAACCGGAGGGAAGACATGATAACTAGGATGAAGACTAGATATGCCTTCACCCAGACATCTCATTAACCCTCCTGCGCTAGGATGCCTAGAAAAAGGAAAGGAGAGAAAACCGACAAAAAAAAAAAAAAGAGGACTGAAACAGAAATTAAAATGAGTTCTGGAAAAACTCAAGATGCAGTTTTTGCACATTTGAATCTGTGGACAGGGATTCATACCTGTTCTACCTGTTTCCTCCATGACTCAGACATTAGTGTCCTTCAGGGAAATGATGTAAGTTTTGGTTTGAAATATTTAGTTTGCTGCTGGCAACATCAGAGTCATCAGGGTGTGTCCCTACTACCTGCCAAGGCCCGACCGAGATGAGAAGAGCCTGGGGACTCGGGAGCAGCTGACACCATGAGATCACAGCTGTGGCACATTATGATGGGGCGTGCTGTGGGGAGCTCTTCTTTGTAAGGGGACAAGACATGGAGCATCAGTTAGACTGCCAGGCTGTATGCAGTGCAGGAGGCTCCGGTCCTGCCCTGTAAGATCGGAATGTTATCATTTTGTGCCTTGATTACTTTTCAGCCAGTATTTTCCAGACACATATGAATTAATGTCTGCTATATTTCAGACATTTTGTTAGGTGCAAGGAATATTAGAGGGTGAATGAGACACGTTCCCTGCCCTCGGCATGTCTATTATGGACTCCCAAAGAGACTCTTCCCATGCACAGTGGGGTAGGCATGGTGGAAGCATGAAGAGTAAACAAACCAATTTGTGGGGTATGAAGCAATTCCTAAAAAAGAGAACTCCTAAACTAAGTCTTGGACGACGAATATCCCAAGTATTTTATGCCCGACAAGGCAAGTGGGTAAGAAATTTCTGGCTGAGACACAGCCTGAGCAAAGGCCTATAGATGAGGAACAGCAGAGTGTGCACAAAAGACAGAGTATCTGGCATCATGGATGGTCAGGGGAAGTCGTGGCGTAGAGAGAGATGAGGCTGGGGATGGAAGGTTGGGCCAAATTGTAGAGGGTATTGAAAGCCGTAGTTAGGAATTTAACCTCCATTATGTAGTTGATGGGGAGCTCCTGACTAGTGTCTGGCAAGATACAGATATAGCTATGTTTCTATTTTACAAAGATTAGCTGCATTTGGGGACGGAGGCCAAGAGAGAGGGGCAGGGGGAAAGTTACCTGAGATTATCCTGAAGGCTTCTCACTCATGAACCAGCTCTGGCGAGTAAGTCCCCAGACTATACTCAGGGTTTCACAGAGCCATCCACCAAGTCCTGCTTGTAGAAGGTCAAAGGAAGCTTCAGGCTAGCTGGGAATAGTCTATGATGTGCCATGTCTGTGCCAAGATCTGTTGTAAAGGCTGGGTTTTAGTGACCTAGAAGAGCAACAGGGCATCGTAGACTCTTCCCAGCTAGGCTGAAACTGCAGCCACTGCTGAAAAACCGTAGATTCTTGCTTAGGCAGAATTACATTTTCATAATTAACAGTGTGTCTGGGGCTTGTAGAGATTGCAGTAACTTAATATTTACTACCTCACTCAGTGACTTGGCTACATTTCTGAAATACTGTTCTCAGTTCTGCCATCTTCAGTCTGCCTCTCTCGATTTATTATTCATGCCTGTGTCTTCGATTTTTCACATCCTCACAGCCTTCAGTGGCCCCTGCAACACTGTCTGGGAAGTGGAGGGGAGGGAAGAAGGGAGGGAGGTGTACGGAAGGGAAGGCGGAGAATGGGAAATTACAAAGGAAGACCGCACAAAGGGCGTTGGGGGTCAGAATGCTGGGGCAGCTCTGTGGAAGACGGGATGCCACATGGGATAGGGAGGCTGAGAGGGCAGAGAAAAACTGCTCAGAGAGTCAAGAGGATGAGGCAGAGAGAAGTGCGGCTCTGCCCTGGAGTAGGAAATTATGTGACATGACTGCGAGATCAAAACGCAGCTCTTGCTATTGATTAGTTTATCTCTGCAGCACAGTGCTGAGCTGCAAAAGAGAAATCGTAGCTGGGCAAATGTAGGCAAATGAGCTTGCCATGCAGAGTTCTGGGAGGAGACAGAGCTGGCTTCATTGCTTCTGTTTTCTTAGGAACCATAAGGGTTCCTTTCAACAGAGTTCTCCTTCCCGCCCTCAAACTCTGCATCCTTCAAACTGGACAGTCCCATTAATTACGTTTATTGTTTCAGCACAGTCTGTAGAGCTTGCGCAGGGAAGGATCCATTAGACAGTGGCTGCCTAACGTGGGCAGCCGAGGACACAGAGCTGAGCCCACGGGCACCGGATGGACAGGAGCAAATCCAGCAGTTACCCCTGCACCCAGACTAAATGTATCGGTGCCCACGTTCCTTCCCACAGGCTTAATTCAGTTAGTCTGGGTAAAGGCCTTGCATTCCTATTTAAAAGCAATCAAGTGAGTCTGAGGAGCATCCAGGACAGAGGACCCTTGACTTAGTCCACAGTTTTCATCTTCCAGATAAGAAAACCACAGATCTCAAAGAGAATGGGATGTACCATGATTTTTCGCAGCTAAGGAAGGAAGATGAGGGTCCCCTGACCCCAAGCTCATGGTCTCTGTTAAGGCAGGAGCCTCTCAGCTTGAGTGCCTTCACGGCACACTTTCTGACCCTTCCTGGAAGGTAACTGAGCGGTCATTCCCCGACGTGTGCATTTAGGGCTCAGCAGTCTCTAGAAAGGTTATTTCCAGCCTACTGAATGTGACAGACATGTGAATAACTCCTACAAGGACACACAGAAATCGCTGTTTCCCAGTACTAACACAGAGACACACACACACACACACACACACACACACACACACACAAACACACACGAGTCCCTCCACTTGTATCTGAGAGCAGGTGGCTTTGTTTATGAAATGCAGACACTGCTACCAGTCTACCAGTAGAAAATAATGTGCGGTGGAAAATGTGAACAAAGGGAGCTGGCTGTGGATATTCTATCCCGGAGCTCTTCCTTTGATCCCGGCCGGGGCAGGGCATTTCTCAGGAAGCTTCTACTCTGTACACAACTGACTGGGCATGGAGAAAGTGAACACCGAGCTGGAGAAATCCAGTTGAAGGGTGTTGTCTCTCTTCACAGGAAGAATTCGGCTTATTGACAGCTTGTAGAATTTCAAATGTAGAAACTACTGTGTGGTTTTCTCCTTTTAATGTTCCACTCAAATGCATTTTTATTTTTCCTTCATTTTATTTTTAATAAATAGAATAGCTGTGCAGGCTAATAATACTCAGGACAAATATTCTCTGGTGAAATATGATTAATTTCATACAAGGCTGCATTCCATTTTGGAAGATTTTTCAATCACATATAAGTGCAAGAGGAAAGCAACACAGATGAAATGGCTTAATGTGGAAACAGCATTCTTGAACACTGGTTCTTATTCATTCCCAAGCCCAGCAGAGCATGATGCAGAATAATGAGTCTAACAACCCTCCTCTGAAACATACACATTCTAACCTTGGAAATGGAAATAGCCTTGCACCACACACCTGGCAGTTGGCAGCCTCCGGTCCTGGGAGAAACATCTCTGCCACATGTTGCTGAGAGAGGCTTAATTCTCAATCATGGGTGCTCGATTTAGGTTTCAGGATGTGTATAAATTTTCTTCTGATGAATGAGAAGCCAATAACCAATTGGAAAAGCTATAGATGTAGACCCAGAAGAAAAACAAAGCAGACTCTCGATGACAAATGCTGGCCTTGGTGTACAGAGCTGTGGAGTTAAAAATGGTGACAAACTTCACTTTTTGCAGCTACTGAAGGGCAATACTTGCAGCTATTTATCTGAAGAACACTTTGTAGTATAATTTGAAATTGGTATTGTGATGGATGCCTCTAGCCGTGCTATTTTTACTCAGGTCTGCTTTGGCTATTCTGTGTCTTTTGTGTTTCCAAACGATTTTTAGGATTTTTTTTCTAGATCTACGAAGAATGTTATTGGTATTTTGATGGGGATTGCATTCAATCAGTGGATCACTTTTGGTAATGCGGTCATTTTAACAGTATTAATTCTGCCAATCCGTGAATGTGGGAGGTTTTTCCATCTTCTGGTGTCATCTTCAATTAGTTTCTTCAGTGTTCTGAAATTTTCTCTGTAGAGGTCATTTACTTCCTCGGTTAGGTTGATACTTAGGTATTTTTTGAAGCTATTGTGGATGGAATTGTATTCCAGATTTCTTTCTCAACTAGGGATACTGGCAAGTGTAAACTGTGTAAAAATGACATGCTAGAGGTGTATTATTGAGATTTTTATGACTTCAGTGAGCAATTTCAGTACTCTCTGAAAGTTTTCCAGGTAGGAATCCTTTCAAAGTTCTACGAGATAAAGGAGCCAAGTTTTGCCCATGACTGAAGACTCTGTGGGACATAAAAGCCAAAGGGTGGGGCGAGAGGAGAGAGAGAGACAGAGAGAGAGAGAGATGGGGGGGGTAGAGAGAGAGAAAACCTAGAAAGCAATAAATATTACCTGCAGGCTGAACAAATAATGTCATCAGATAGTGTGCTATCATTTCTCAGCATTATACCTTTTTCAGCCACATTAATTTAGAAATTTAAAACATTTAAAAATTATTTTAGAAAGAGGATTTCCTACCTGAAGGAGCTAGGAACTATTCACATAGAACTTTGGGCTCCAATGACCCTTTTCTTTGTATGAAGAAAGCTGATTTGTTTCTTTCTTGATTGAATGAGGCATCTAGTCACATATAACACTTGTTGAGGCCGTTCCTAAGAGTATATAAACACCCGTGAACCTTAATCACACTGTTAAGTTTCTGCAGTTTCGTTTTTTGCTTCAAGGTCAAACCTTGCACATTTTCTCGCCTGCTGTGGTCCCGGGGGCCCTCTTGCTTGGAACACCTGACCTCTGAGGTGGGCACATGAGCTAAGTCCTGCCAGGTACTTTACTTCACACTTCTAGATGCAGGGATTGTCCCAGTGGGAGGGACAGGACCATGCTGGCTCAATTTAGATCTCACTTTGAAGTGGAAAATACTTTCTCTTTTTTCTTGTTTCATGGGCTGTGAAGTGCCTAGAGTAGTGTCTGCAGCATATTAAGTGTCTCTTCATATCATCATCATCATCATCATCATCATCATCATCATCATCAATCAGGACTTGTCCTCAGCACTGCTAGTGGTCATGGTCCTCTCCCCATAGAGCCTGAAAGAATGCGGCCAAACAAGACAAAAGCTGAGATGAGAGGTGAAGAGAGAAACCTCCTGCCATTCGTGTATAATCTTCCTTCCTGGGCCAATAAATCCTGGTTTCTTGCTTAATCTGAGTTGGGCTTCTGCCACTTATGGTGACAAGTTCTAATAAGGTAACGTGAAATGTCGTCAAATGCTTAGCTGTGAAGAAAAAATAGGAGTGAAGAGCGATGCAGGAGCGTCAGGCAGGGAGGTCGCAGCGACAGCATTCGACAGCACTTGAAGGTGGCGATAAAGAGCTCCGATGATGACAATTTTTTGTTCTAATGAGTTCTGGACATAAAAAATGTAAGGTCCTTGATTTTTCCATTTGTAGCTCTCCGTTTGTTGTTTAGAAAAGTGGACTGAGCCGAGGGGAGTTCTGAGATGGAGGCAAGGATATGGGCATCAGCTGAGCAGAGCTGCGGCCCAGGTCCACGGCGCTGACGAGGTGCCCTATGTGCCCAGACGAAGAGGCCCGCGAGGGAGAGAAATAGGCACCTGCAGCCTGGCCCAGGAGAGAGGACCAGAGGGAGGTCAGCAGAGGATGGTTCTGACCACACTCTCAAGTGACTCAAAGAGGCTGGGATGGATGGCTGCACTCTACAAACAGTTTATTGGAACCCAGAGAGAGAGCAGCATTTTAGCATAGCAGGAGCAAATCCCAGACTGCAGAGGGCTGAGGGAGAGACTGGAGCTAAGGAAGGAAAGAGGGTCGGGAGGCAGTGGGAAGAAGGAAAAAGAAGTGCGGGAATTCTGATCGGTGGAATCAGATTGTTTTTTTATTCTTTTCTAAGAATATTTACGACTTAAGGACATTTGTATGCTGAAGAGAAGTAAAAGAACAGAAGAAAAAGTTCTGATGAATAATGACTTAAAAATAGCTTTAAAAAGGGAAGAGGTAAAGAATAAGGATGTAGCCTCAGAGAGAAAAGACACTTCCTAATTTAAGACAAGAGGGTGAGAAAAATGATTACACTGAAGCAGAACAAATTGAATGTAGAAAAGTAGTGGCAGCTGGAATTCTACCAAGTGATTTCGATCTCAGGAAGGTGGATGATAGCGTCCTGTGCTGCACGATGGGCGGGCTAAGGCACTTGAGTATGAGAAAGATCTGGAAATTAACTGAGTATGGATGACTGCGAAGATGTACTGAAGTTAGAAAGCACAAATTGGCAATGGGTTGAGTCCACAATACTAACAGCACAAGATAAAGAATAGCTACAACCAAAGCCGTGTTCCCCCAGTCTGACCAGAGTCAGAGAATAAGAAAATTCAGGATACTGAGGTTAAGGGAAGTACTGAGTTAAGGGAGTATATCTGTCTCATTCATTAGCTTGACATCGGATACTTATCTGATAGTCTGTGGATGCTGTGTAGCACAGTGTCTGGCACAAAAGGGAAAAGCAGTAAACGTTTATTTCACTAGATAAAACACATTCTTTAATTTTATGAGGTACTCTTTCATCTCAGCTCTGAAACACAGGGATCACTTTCCTTTCTTCCCCACGTTTGTTCTGGCAGTTTGATTAAAAGGAACAAGATGTTTTTGGAATCATCCCTATGGAGAGACAGGGTGGAGATAGCAATGGGAAAATTGAGAAGTAAAAATTCAAGAAAACTGCAAGAAGGTGTTTGTGTTATCATTCTGAGGAATGGAGTAGGGGGTGTTGAGTGTGTGAGTGTGTGTGTGTGTCCGTGCTCCTAAGTACACGTGCCAATGTTTTGAGGTGAGACGGTGCATGGATCATATAGATGGGAGGAAAGTAGGATGTGGTGAGTAAGGAGATCTGGGGAGAGTATAACCCAAACCAATCTGACCAGGACCAAAATGTTCCCGGGGGACATAGGACTTCCACTGCTAATATTTACAAAAATATTCAGTATCAATGTTTTTATCCAAGTAGAGTAGTTTCAAAACTCTTGGAGATTGTGGAAACTGGTGCCCCAGGAAACCACCTGAAAGAGAACATTTGATTTATATTGGCAGACTGAAAATTGTTAACTTCACCAACTGTACAGATTTCTAAATTGGGCTTCTGGGTAGATTTCTAAAACTTCCAAATCATTGATCAGAAGCTGAGAGAGTAAGCCAGCCCCCGTGATGACATTTTATTCTATGCTGTTCCCCCTTCTGTAGAATTTATATGAAGAACTGAAGGTGTTGGTCTGAAGGCTGCTGAGCAGCTTTCATGCAGTACAACGATCTGGAGGCTCCTGGAGAAGAACCGCTTTCCTCTCTGTCTACCCCACACCTTGCCCCTGGGAGGACACCCTGTTCCGAGGACCATCCTGCAGTCCTGGTTAGTACCATGAAAAGTTTGCATGTTTCCAAGACCAAACAAAATCTAAGCCAGACGAAGCCTTATTAGCTTGCTTTGTTGCTGATGAGTCCCAAGAGCCAAATTAAATGCCCAAACCTAACAAGAACAGTGTGGACAAAACCCAACGGAGAAGAAAATGATCTTTCACTAGCAAATCCACACTGAATCCAAACGGTCTGGAACCAGAGAGTCTCTTCTTGAATCTTTCTTAGATGAGCCAATAAATTTTATGACTCAGTGGTTGTAGTTGCGGGTAAGTGGGTGGGCGACAGGAGTGTCCAGAGCTTCTCTTGTGGGAATTAGAATTGCACAGAACAGTTGAGGAAGTAGTGGTGGGAAAAACAAACACAAAAGTCCCTGACTGAAGGGGAGGCTGTCATGCAGTTTTCCCAGCTGACTGGTACCATTGTGGATTGAGGCACTTGCACCAAATGGTGTGAATTACTGCTCCATTCAAATCCTTGGTCCTTACTTGCGGGTCTCAAGCTCAGCTGCACATTGAAATTACCTGAGGAGCTTTAAAAACACTGCAACCTGGTCGAACCTAGAGTTTCTGATTGAGACGATCTGGGTTGTAGCTTTGGCAGCGGGGTTTGTTGGTGCAGCCAAGATTGGCAATCACTGAACAAAGTGCGAGAGAAATGGCCTCAGTTTGCAGTTCTTAAACTTAATGTGCCTCAGAATCACCCGAAGGGCTTGTCCTGAACTCCTTTCTGAGTAGGTGAGGGTGGGACAGGGGTATCTGCAGTTCTGACAAGTTCACAGGTGATGCTAAGGCTTCAGGCCAAGAAGCGCACTGTGAAGACCGCCGGCTTAGGTTAATTCCATGTTACCAAGTCCTAAGACAAGAAGACCAAACAAAACATGGAGCATTCTTTGCTGACTGTGCAGAGACGGAGCTCTGAGGATCCTAAAGAACATGGTGTCCGGGAGCAGTCAGCTAGCTGCAGGGGATTGCGCCTATGTCCCTGCCCAACGAGTCAGAGAAACTTCTCTTTTCTCCGTTACAACTTGGAGCCCTCGTTCTGTACTCTGGACCTGCCTTCATCCAACAAGCAGGACCCACCATGCCCTGGAATCCTGCCCTGGCTAAGGTCAGCCACCATCAGAGAACTGTAGTGGTGATAGTAATACGTCACAGTAATAGTAAGAAATCATAGTTACTCTTTGTGGGACACCATTCATTCTGCCACAAACTGTTCTGGTACTTCATGTACGTCATTCAATTTCATCCTCATGCCAACCTGGCAAGATGAGAATTATCATGCTCATCTTACAGATGAGAAAACTGAGGCTCAGAAGGGACAACTTGCCCAAAGTCTTGGAGCCATTAAGGGAGAAATCTGAAGTGTGTAGGCAGGCCTGGCTGCAAAGTCTGCTTTCCACTGTCTTTCTGCCCTCCCTGTCACAGGTGGGCTAGTGTGGGGCGGAGAGCATTGGGCCTTGGCTGGTAAATGCTGTAGCTTCCACTCCCAGATGCAGCTGGCTGGGCAGGTTGTGCCTGACTCCACTCTCATCCCCACAGTTCTCAGATCCTCACCAGCAAAAATGAGGGTTTTGACCAGATTGCCACAGCCCCTGGCTGCTCTGATTTCTTAAACTCTCTGTCTGGCTGCTGGACCTGTGCCTCTCGGAACTCTGCCCTGCCTGGTGATGTCGTGATGGCCTGGCTCTCCGTTTCCAGGGAGCACACTCTCCACAAAGAGGCAGGGGCAGGGACTGTGGCGCCACACAGCCAAGTACCTGCAGGTTGTGTCAACCTCTCAGACAGCCCCTCGATGACACCATAACCCAGCTGTAAAATATTCATCTCTGGTGAAACTTACCGCTTGAGTCTCTGGGATGACAGAAGATCCAGAACTGATCACTCCAAAACCCAAGAGGGAGATGGCTGGACATCAGATTTGCTCCAGTCATGGTCTGGCCTTGCCTGGAGCAGCAGCCTTGGGCGTGTCTTCTCAGGAGTGATGGGATAATGGAAGCAAGTCTGAGCTAAGTTTGGTTCAGTGCTCTGTAGCTCTTCTCCTGGGGCCTGCAGGGAGTAGGTGGGACTGTAGGAGGCTGTTCTCACATATTTTTATTATGATGGATCCTAATATAATGAGTTATTGTGGCTAATATCAGATAAGATTACATGCTGCTTTCCTCTAAGACAACTACATTTGAACATCAATTAGGAACCTTAAATTGGAGTTGACTCTTTTGTTCAGATGGGGCTGAGAGAAAGGGGTGAGGTGAACCCTGACATCAGTCTCTGTGAAACTTACATAACCTATTGGAGGGTAAGCAGACAAAAATAGGAGAGGCCCAGGGCACAGAGAGACTGGGTTTCAGGAAGCCTACTTTCTAAACAAACAATATAGAGATTTTTGTTATGGTTGTTATTTATTCATATATATATATATATATATATATATATATATATATATATATATATGCCATAGTGAAATACAAATGACATCAAACTTAGTAGTGTTTTGAATTTATGATCTCCTTTGTGGGAATTCAAGGCATTTTACAAATATTATCTTGTCTGTCCTCACATTGACTGTAGGTAGAAACAAAGAATAAGAGAGTGAGACAATTAGACTAAGAGAAAGAAGATAAAGGGGAAAAATACAATTTTGTCCAGTTTTAAAATGATCTAGAGAGGTTTAGTGGTCACCAAAGGTCTCACAATTTATCTAGTGAATGATGATCTTAGAGTTTGGCTATTTGACTTGTAGTTCAATTTTCACTTTCTAGAAAAGACTGTGATGCCATTGGGTGATTGTAGCTTCACTCAAAGGGGAAAGAATATGTTTTTAAAGTTCCAGGAATGGGTGGACTGCCATGACATGGAAGAGAACTTTTCTTGGTGGACACATTGTTAGGGTGAGTGCGCTGGTCTGGGAGTGAGGGCTGGGGAGAGTAGGCATGTTTTGACAGAGACCAGGCCAGTGTACATCATTCTCCTAGGTTCTATCAGTTGTTGGGCAGCTGCTAATAGGCCTTGGGTTGTACAACCTGAGCTGTTGTAAGGTGGAGAATGGGGGGTTAATACGGCAAGCTGTTTCATTGTGTGGGAATTAAAGCTACATGGCCCAATACTGTGTGTGTGTGCACTGGGGGAGGAACAAGGAAGATAAAGAGAGGGCAGAGCGTGTATGTCAGATGAAATTCAGATATAAAAGAGAAAATATGTTTTAGATGAAGAGTCAGGTGGAAAAGAGTAAGAAGTTGCATTTCTTTACTTTTCAATTGAGTAAGACTATTTTTTTCTTCTCGAATAACTTTTTTTGGTGGGGAGGATAAAAAAATAAAATCGTCTTTATAGAAGTCATATTTCACTTAGATTAGGCTTTTTGATGACTGGACAATTTCCAAGGAATGTCTAGAAGCAAGAAAAGTCAGTGTTCCCTGTGCAAAGCTTGAATTCCCAAGGCCCAGGTACAACCATATGTAAACTTTGACTGAAATGCAGAAATGAGCCCAAGAATCAATCCTGCAATTAGAGTAGGAGACATCATTTATCCTGGAAAAGACTGTCCAAATATGTGGGGAGAAGGAAGCTGCTTCTTAGTGAACAGAGTATACAATTAATTGGTCTGCTGATCTCCATCCAGCCAGTTATAGAGTTTAATTGGTTTTTCACTGAGAGAAAATAGAAGTACATAATAGATTTGAGTTTTGTTGTCGGTACTGTCTGTTAGGTTTACGCAGCGGGAGGGGGAAGGGAAAAGGCTGAAGACGCTCGCCGTGGGAGAAAGCTTTATTAAGGTGTTACAGCTTCCCCCTGTCACTCGAGTGAGAGTGGCCTTTTATCCCTTAGCTGCCCCCCCTTTCGTGACGTTGGCGGCTCAAAAGTGTGTTTTTGGGACTGGTCCTTTCTGTATGGGGTGACCAGGTAGTGGACACCTCCCCTGGGTAAATTGGCATGACGGACCTAGTTGAGGACCCTAGTCGGGGGAAGGGTCATTGTTTCGGCGGGAGATTCTGGCATAGAGACGGGGGGAAGGGGCTTTGTGAGAAACCAGCAATGGCCATTTTGGCATCTGGGGAGGGTCATCCTAACACTGTCATTACATCTACAGTCCGCCCCTTTCTTGGTGGATCAGCAGGAAGACCAAGAGTAGCTGGTTTCAGATATCTTTCATTGTATTGTACTATATTGAGAACCTGCTTTTATACTAGATGCTGTGCTGGCAGGTATGGAGTGCTGTTTCAGCCTTGGCCTTGAAAAGTTTACATACTTGAGGGAGAGATGGAAATATAAGTATATTGTGTTGCCAACACCATTGTCCCCTGTCGGCAAAAATGTGTGTGGAAAGCTGCAAAAATTGGAGAGATAGTTTGTTGGGCTGGTGTACACGTTGGTTAGTTTTTCATTCTTGGTCAAATACATGGCATACACAACTTAAAGGAGGGAAGTTTCATTTCAGCTCACAGTTTCAGAGGTTGCAGTCCATGGTTGGCTAGTTCTGAGGCTGAAACATCATTGCAGAAGGGTGTGGTGGAGGGAGACTTCTCATTTCATGGCAGCCGGGAGCAATGAACAAGAAAGAGCAAGAGAGAGCGAGGGGCTGGGCCCTTCCAAGCCCCCAATAACTCCCCCCACTCAACCTCATAGCATAATGTCCTATTGTGCTATGAATCCATCAGTTTTTTAAGCTTAGTACCCTTGCGATCTAATCACCTGAAAGCCCCACCTCTGAACATGAGCCTTTTGTGAGAAAGTGTAGGCTTACACGATAACAGTGTAGGAAGGCTTTTTGGCAGAGGTTGCACCTAAGCTGTATTTTAAAAAGAAGTGAATGGGAGCTTTTCCAGGAAGGAGGAGTTTGGCAGGGTGTTTTAAACCACTGATGGGAACAGGAGCAACAGAGATGAAGGTTCAGACTCTCCCCTGATCTTCAGAAAATGATTGCAATTAGAATGGAGTCACTGACGATTTGTACTGCCTAGAAGGAAGGAGAGAGTAAGTTGGACACACATCATTAGGAGACAGGAGGAAGGTGAAAATAAATCATGGAAAGAAAGCAAAAGATGAAAAGATGCTGAAAAGGGGTGAATGAGAAAGGAGATGCTTTATATATATATACATATATATTTTAAAAAATATAAATATATATTAGTGCTGGGGATTGAACCCAGGGCCTCCCTCCCATTGGCCTATACCCTTAGTCTCCATTTATTCCTCTTGAAATGACATACTTCTGTACTAACACTTTTATTTTAAAATATATATAAAATCATATTTTAAAATAAACATAAATAAACACTATAATATTGTTTTCTTGTACCTTTAAGGACTGTTCTGCTTCATCCAATTTAGTCTGATGAATTACTCTCCTCTGTAACTGTCTCCTGAGAGGAAATCTAACCTTTTCTTGAATGCCTAGAAGCAAGCTCACTCAATTTTTGGAAATGTCTGGGGGTTCCCTGATTACCGTGTCTCAGAGGGCCAAACTGGGGTCTTCCATCCAGCATCACAAGTAGGGTTTGTTTCAGAACTGGACAGTTCTGTGGGCACCCTTGGGAGGAGCTTTCCCGGCTTCTGGCTCTCCTTGGATCTCAGCACAGTCCGAGAGCCAGAGCTGTGAAGACCGCAGGAAGGCTGTGTAACTGCCACGGTAAATATTATCATTACCTCTGGTATGCAGAAAAGCAAGAGGAGCCACATTTGCTCTCCCAGGTGGCAGACGAACAAAAATGGGAGCAGGGCAAGAGGTGCTGGAGGGGTGTCTGGAAAGAAAAAAGATAATGAAGCCTCACTAGTGTGCAATATTTACTATAAACACCCTTCAGTGATTCGTTGTGAGGGAAACTCAACACAAATCAGTTCTTTCTCGGGGACTGTGCAAACGGGTGTTCTAGAAGAGAGGATGACGATGGCAGCCGCGGTGGGATCAGTGATCAGGCTCTACTGACAAAGACAAAAATTATCACTATTAATATGGGCCGGCACCTGGTGCCATGGCCTCCTGATGTTTCCTAAACACACTTTTCCAGATCCTGTGTTGTTGTAACATGCAAATGCTTGGAGACCATGAGCCATATTCTCTATTCTTCAGCAGGGAGGTTTTTCCAAAGCACACAAAGGCCTGAAGCTGAACTAGAGCTTAGAATACTTAACTGCTGACGAGGGCAGAAGGTCCTGGAGAAGATAGGAGACACGGGCATGCCTTGCTCCAAAACATCTCAAGGTGTTCAGAGACCCGATTGGGAATTCTCCTTTCGGCTTTTTGCTTAAGCATCAGAAGGACGCTCCCCTTCAACAACTAAGCTGGCCTGGGGTGAGGGACTTTTCCAGCAACTTTTTGAAGAGATTTTGCCCTCTTTCCCCCTCCTCTACTCCACCTGCTTTTGAATGACAGACTAATCTGGACCCTGAAGCCAGATTTAGAATTACAGTGACTTTTATTTGGTGTCTTACTGTTTGACACTGAAAGAGCGATATTCCTCTGAGGTGAACCCCATGTCTGAAGCTGTTCTGGGATTTGGAGAAAAGGTAGAATCTTTAAAGTTCAGGGAAAGAGAAGTGATCTTAAAGAGAGAACAATTTGGGTCATCGCTGGGGGGTTAAACTGTGGTAATTTTTTTTTTCCACTTTCTTAGAAGTGTTTTCCTAATTCCTCAATTCTGGAAATAGGTCCTGCTGCACCTGGGGAATAGGGATAAACACGTACTTCAGGTGTGGCCAACGATTATATCACGTCTTCTGGATAATAGTGATTGATTGGAAGATTGGACCCCCAGTCTGCCCTTCCCAATGTAGGATGTCTAAATATGAAGTAAGCCTTCATGGTTGCTATATGGGAGGTTGTGGATTTGGGGCTCTTGGGCACCTTGTTGTTCCTTGATGTGGAGGCTCAGAATGAAGCCAAGAGACAGACAGCAGAGAAGAAAGATAGATACATGTGTGAAGACTCATGGGAGAAACAGAACCCTGGTGGTGTGGTGTCAACCACAACCCTGCTTTCTCCTCATATTCCATGAAGAAGCCACCGGTGAGACCTTTCATCTACACCTTTGAAACAGAAGAAGACTGATGCTATGATGACATCCAGCAGCTCCTCTATACAGTCTTCATCTGACAGTCAAAGAGCAGAGTGTCTGCACTGGAAAATTACAGTAGTGTTTTATTCAGCCTCTCTGTTCCCTGCTTTGTTCCAACTTGTCTATTTTTAATACAGGAAAGAGGTCATTTGGTTGTTATTTGATTGACCAAAGAGTTTTGAAACATTATTTCCATCCCGTCACTCTGCTGCTCCAGTCTCCAAAGGATTCCCATCATACAGCCTCCAGCTACAACCCTAAAGCCAAAGTCTTGCAGTGGCTTACAGCTCCCTGCCGCCTGCTGTCCACCTCTTCCCGAGATCTCATCAGCCTCCTGGCTGTGACTTGAAGAAAACGCGCACATCAGCCCAAGGCCTCTGAGTTGATGGTTCTGCCCATTAGGACTAAGGCACAGCTTGGCCTCCAGTTTCTGCTGGACCCAATGTTACTTCACCAGAGAGACTTTCCTTGATCTCACTATGCCTCTTACTTCATTCACCCAAATCTCTATCCTCTGACTCAACTATAGTTTTATTTTTGCACACCATATGTCAGTCTGTCTCTGTCTCTCTCTCTCTCTGATTGTTGTTAATATCATTCTCTTTGCTATATCCAGCACATGGGGTGGACTCTGGCACATAAATGAGTGCTATGAATGCCAACTGACCTCCCAGGTTCCTGGGGCTCTCCTTTTTACGCTGTGAAATATGCCCCAGGCCTTCCCAGCTACTAAACCTGAAAATTTCCTTTTGCTTAGGCTACTTTGAGTTGTGTTGGAATAACGCCACTTTTATTTTTTTTATTTTTTTTAAAATTTTTTATTTTTACCAAGAACATGTATTGGTACATTGTATACATAATGATCATAATCAACATGGTTATTTTGTACCTGTACATGCTACATCTTGGTTTTCCCCCCCTTCCCCCCTTCCCCTCCCCTCCCTTCCATTCACCCACC
>PVJO010030196.1:0-15817 GCA_004026905.1 Hystrix cristata
ATGAAGCCCCACCCCCAGTGTGAAGTCCCACCCCCAGTGTGAAGCCGCGCTCTGGGACGAAGAAGAGGCTCCTCACCAGCCTCTGCACCCCTCACTTTGTCGAGCATTGGGCATGGCCTTAGCAATGCTAGCCTTTAAGTGGTTAATTTTTATAATTCATTTTTGTTATGAAAATAATGGTCTTATTAAAAACTCAATCAGTTCAGAAGCATAGAAAGTAAAATCAAAGCCACCTTTCCCACTCCCTACGGACCAGAGATGAGCTCCACTTTCCTCGACCCCACTTCTCAGACTTGGTGTGAAGAGTCATAGTGAGATTAGTTGTGGATGCTTCTCTGTTATGGAAAATACTGACCGGCAATCAACCTAACAGATTCAGTCCTTTAAATATGCAAATTCAGGATTTCTTTTTCTTTCTAGCTCAAAGAAAATCATCAGAAAGATTAAAATATTCTAATTAACAGAGCATGATGACACCAAAATAATTATTTGGGTTATGAAAGAAAGCAAATGGTTGTCTGTGGCTCCCTGCTACCAAGTTCTGTGCTTTGTCTGATCCACTAATGCACAGGCCCTGACCCAAGCATTTGCAGCCTTGGTTACATTACAGCCTCACCTTCACAGACACCACGGCCATTGCAGACAGACATGTGTACTTTGCCAGTGAACTTGGTTGGCAGTTTTTAAAATTAAGGTTTCACTGTGTATTCACAGCCACATCTGGACACAGAGGTACAGACTCACCCCTGCAGAGCCGCATTGCAGCTGCTTTGGGAACGTGTCTGTGGTCCCTCTGAGCTTGTTATCTCACTTCAGATGGGGCCCAAGGTGGAAATAATTTTTCTTGTTTATAGTGAGACTGATTCAAGAGAGGAGAGTCATACGTATGGGTGAAGACTTTCAGAGTCACCTATCCAACTGCAGAGTCCCTGCCTCCACCAGATCCAGCCTCAGGTTCTTTGGACTCATCACACTCCTGGGAAAGGCACCCATCTTGGGATGCCTCTGACCGTTGCACTTCTTCCTACAGTGAGCCACGCTGTGTTCCCTGCTGGCTGCTCTCCAGCATCCTGATCAACTTCTTTGGGCCCCATGAGATATTAAGTTGCTGTTTTCCTACATGGTCATTGAAATATTTGGAGGTGGCCTTGTGCACACTTTTCGTCTTAAGCTGAAGGTCCCCGGCCCTGGAAGTCACGACTCTGCCTTCTTCCTACGTCCTCTCGTGATGCACCTTGGTCCACTTCCCTTTGAGAGAGCGGTGCCCACTGCTCTGCCGTTCACAGCGGGGCAGGGCTGCACCTTTCCGTCCTTCCTCTCTAATGTTGCATCATTATTTATGAAGTTTAAACTTTTGCTTATTTTTGTTGTCACTCACAATTCATCGAGCCTGAAAAATCCCGAATGAAAAAGTGAGTGATTGTTTACCTTCATTGTAGGAACGCATTCTCCCAAGCAGCTAATTCCACATCTGTCAGCTTGTTGCAAGTTATTTTTTGTGAGACCTGACCACAATTATTTCTTCCGTGGTATTAGATATACTCACTTCTTTCTAATAATCTTTTGTATCCTTCAAAGTCATCTGAAGTCATATTAAATCACCAGACCTTTCATCTCTGAGGACCGCTGCACGCTTTCCACAGCTCTCTCGATAGGTCCTGCTTTTTGTGCTGATCATGGCTTCCCTTCCACCCCTCCAGCCTCTCTTTGATCTCTTCACATGCTAAAAATGTCAGACTCTAACTTAGATACTGCTGAATATATTATAACTGAGGGAATTTCGTCTTTTCTGAGCAAGCTTCCCTATCCTTTTGCTATCTTTGGCAAATTTCACTTTGTATTTCTTACATAAATCAACACTTAACAGGAATGGTCAAGAAAGTGCAGGCTAGAATCCCATTCACGTACCTACCATTAAGAGTTCCCTTCCTGCCCCCAGGGAGTGGTACTGCATTTCATCATGAAAAGTCTTAGACGCCAAAGGCTGACTTAAATTTCTTTAAGAATGTCCTCTTATAGCAGGGTGCAGTGGTATGTGCCTGTACTCCAGCTACTGGGGAGGCTGAAGCAGGAGGACTGCTTGAACCCAGGAGATTAAGGCCAGCCTGGGCACATACTGAGACCCTATCTCAAAAGCAGAAAGAAAAATTCTCTTGAGTTTTAAGAGAGAACTGATCAGAACCCCGGACAGGGGTTGATCTGTTCTAGTCTGGCCAGGCCTCTTCTTTTTATTGTCCCTAAACTCTTCTCACTGATCTGTGAATGATGGTTGCAAATTGCAGAGATTGACTCCTTTTTAATGGCAAATATTCATAATTTAAGCAGAATTGTCCCCAGTCTTAACTCCCTTGTGCAAGGCAGTGGTCTTCCAAGTTTGCTGCTGTGAGTTCCGAGTCCTGTGGACTCTGCAGTGGACTCTGGCCATGGTCCCTGCCTCCTGTGGAAGGCTCTTCCTCACTAGGCAAGTGGCAGCAGAGGGAGTGGGCGGAGCTGATTCTCTCCTGCTCAGCAGTGAGGTGTAAACATCCCCCTCTACAGCAGCTCCGCCACCTTGCAACTCAGTGTCCCCCATCAGCAAACCACAGAGCCTCAGATTTCTCTCACGGCTCCTTACAGTTCAGATTCTGTGGTCCCACACCTTGGCAGCAAGGTGAGTTTGGCTGTTGTCCCCTCCCTGAGGAATGCTGAGTTGGTCTTCTCTCCCTCTCCACCCAGAAAGCCTGTTCTCTCTTCCTCCTCCGCACCTGTCCTCAGAGTGCCTCATTTTTAGGTCACAGTGTATGCCCAGGTGTGCTGGACGACTTGTGTTCCTGCGGCGGCTTTTTATGAAGTCTGCGTCCTGTTACTTTGGCATTCAATTCAGCTGACCATCCTATTTGCAAGAATTCATTGTTGGCAAACGTTGTTTTTAGTATTAACCGTGAACATCAGTATATTTGAACTTTCTGATTATACCTTTTTATCATTTTCCAAGAGGGTGGCGACCACACTAGTTTTAGGGTAATTGTATGAATAGAGCCCAGATCCCTTCTGCATCCCACTAGACTCAGACATGGAGAAAGTTCCCCCCACCAAGCCTCAAGGGGGCTCCAACCGTACTCAACCGGACGTAACTGACACTTTGTGTAAAGAAACCCAGACGGTCTGTGGACAGATAGAAGATGGGCCCCAGAGATAACTTTAGTGCCTCTGAAAGTAGATTTGTGCACCAGAAGCCAGGGTTGTGACTGACATCTAATCAGATTCACCCATGGAGGATTGCAGCCCAGCTTGTCAGAGCCGAACTTAGTTACTAGCACAGTGGTTCTGAGTATTCTCTTTAAGAATATTTTCTGGGGAAGCCGTGCCCACATTTTAAAAAGTTAATTATGACTTTGTTATGCAGTCAACACATAAGTCAACTGACTCATCTCTTTTCCAGATGGAGATGAACCATTTCTCCTAGTTAAATCTGCATGCACCTTTCCACACGATGGGTGCTGAGGAAAAGCTGCCGTGGGCGTCGTCTTAGGGGTGTGGGCAGGCGCCGGCTCTCTCCCCGTGCTTATGTCTGGCAGGTTCTCTAGAGATTCCCTGTGTGGGTAGAGGAACTGGCTCACATGGATGTGGAGGCCAAGCAGCCCAGGAGCTGCAGGCTGAGAACTGGAACAGCCGGGGCTATCACTGAGTCTGAGTCCAAAGGCCTGAGCATGGGAAAGCAATGTTAGTCCAGAGTCCTGAGGCCTGAGTGCCAGCTGGTCCAGGGCCTGGGGCAGGAGGGGTCCTAGCTGCAGGAGAGAGGAGTGAGCTCCCCCTTCCTCTGCCTTTGGTCCTGGTGGGCCTCCCCTGACTGGAGGACGCCCCACACTGGCAAGGGTGGTCTCCTCACCTCAGTGAGGATGTGCAACATGAACTCAGATTCCAGGAGGACATTGTAGAGTGAAAGAGACGTTCTGGAGAGTAATGGTAGCGAACTTTCCAGAATGTCAGTAAATCAAAGCACAAAAAATGTCCAGCAGGGAGAAGAAACAAAGTGCAAGACAAATAAAGCATCCAAAAATGCCAGAAATTAGTAGCAATACATCAGAATTCGCAACCAAGCCTTTCTGTTAAACAAAAAAATTGTCAGAATTAATTTTTCAAGTTCTAGCTGTATGGTGATTACAAAAGATACATTTGAAAATGGAAAGATTAAAAACAAGCTAAAAATGGAAAAATAACTTGGGAAAATGCTAGATAAAAAAGAGCTACTATAGATACATTTGATAAAATATGTAAGACAAAATATTAGTGATTAAAAGACTCACTATTAGCACCAGAACCTGAGTTCGATCCCCAGCACCAAAAAAAAAAAGACTCACTATTAACTAAAGACTTACTTAATCAAATGTTGAACTATTCTAAGCTTGTAAATACCTAGTAATGTGGATTCAAAATAGATAAAAATGGGATCATCAAAGGTGATTCTTAAGATGATTCTTAATAATTGATAGATCAAGAAATATTGTAAAATGTGCTTGCTAATTTGTATTTTTTAAAGTTTATTTTTGCAGTACTGGTGATTGAACCCAGGAGGCTTTGAGCTATATCCCCAACCCTTTATAAATTTCATTTTGGGACAAGGTCTCACTGAATTTCCAGACTGGTCTTGAACTCGTGGTCTTCCTGCCTCAGCTTCCCAAGTAGCTGGGATTACAGGGGCACACCACTTTTTAAAGAGCTAACGTCAGACTAGGATGATGCTTTTTATTTATTTATTTATTTTTAGTTATTTTCCCCACTTAACCTTTAATTTTCTCCTTCCTTATTCTTTCTTTAGCCTTAAGGAATTTAATAGATTACAGAATAAACCCAAAGAATTAATAAACCCAAGCATGAAAAAGCAATTTAAAAACAATCACGAGGTTAGTAGATGTGGATGTTTTACACTCTTAGAAAATGGCTTTGTTTTCCTATATATTATATGCACTGTGCACACAACGTTCATAACATAATTATATCTTATAGACTTATCAAAGACCTATAATGCTACCTTGATGGTACATTTTCATGATTGATTCTTAAAACCATTATAGTGAAACTTAAATAGTTCTCACAATTACTCTGCTCGAATGAGTAAATTAAGACCCATTACTATGTATATTTAGGAAATGCTTGCCTCGGAAGGATTTATCTTTGATCTAACACCAAATTTTAGACACATCCATCAAAATCTGTTTTCAAAATAAGAAAATTCGGGGTTCAAATTGCTTCAGTCTATCATGGTAATGCCAGATGTCTGCAATACCAAGAGCAGTGAAGATCTCTATTTTCTGAAGCTGAGCAGGTGGCTTTGAGTCCCATGGTGGACGGCAGAGGACTGGACAGCAGGCTTATGTCTGTGGCCCACTCAAAGCGAAAGCTCTGCTCCTCAGGGTTACAGTCAGAAATGAATCGCCCTGGAAGGCGAGAGCCACTGCTGCTGACGGCGTAGGAGTGAAAGACCTGCACAGAAGAGGAGGCAGCGGCTTCGCGGAGGAAAAATACTGTGGGCGGACAACAGAAGGGAGAGATCAGTGCTCAGAGGCGGCCCTCAGGAGCTGCCTTTTTGAAATGTGTCCTTAGCTGAGAGCACTTGCCTGTGAGCTCTCGTGACCCAGAATTCCAAACTGGTTAATCTGGAAGCTGTACACCCTCCTGAAGGGGGCAGAGGAGGCCTGATGTCCACAACTGACTGTGCAATCAACATCAGCAGATGCCTTTTGCAAGTTACTGTGAACCCACTTCTCTTCCCGCCATACCTTTCTGTATCTTTTCTTTGTTTGTTAAATCATTTATTTGAATTCTTTCTTATAAGCAAGAGTACAAATATTCTCTAATCTGTGACTTTATTTCCCTGGCCTTTCTGTGTCAGGAAAGAGACAGATTTCTTTCCGTCTCCACCTACCTAGGAACAGTGGCTGTTTCAGCAAAGATCTTGGTCAGATTAGTAGTGGACCAGCACACAGTTTCCCCAAGGACTGGCCATCTAGGATGGGACGTTTTCCCAACAAAACACGGGGCACAAATCACAGCGTAACAAACCCCAGGGAAGATCTCCCCATGTGGGCGGATGGCCGCGCAGCCAGTGTGCCTAATACAGTGCTGCATCCTGCATATGTCCTGAAATAACTGTTCATAGAAAGACTCTTAGAAGCGTTCCTGGATAATAAGGGCGCGTCCCCATCACATGTGCAGCAGGGTTACAGAAACCCAACCAAGGAGTCTCCATGCTCCACCACAGCGTGCATCTCTCCCAGGCCCTCTGTCAGGGGAGGAGCATGCTGGGCAGTGCCTTCTCTGCAGCCCCCGAGACCATGCATTAGTAGCTGTCTTGGTTACTTCTTCACTGCTGAGACAAAATACCTGGCACCCAAAGTTAGAGCAGGAGAAATTTATTTGGCTCACAGTTTGTAGAGGTTTCAGCCAATAGTCAGCTGGCTCCAACGCAGGACAGTATGGCAGAGGGGATGGCAGAGGAGAAACAGTCCATGGCATAGCAAGCAGGAGGCAGCAAACCTCAAGCCTGCCTCTCCCTTTTATCCCATCCAGTCCTCCAGCCTTTTGGGTGGTGCCACCCACACCTAGAATGGGCCTTCCCATTATCCACACCCAGAACTACGTTAAACCAGTCAACGGACTAATCCAGTGCCACACACCCTTAGCCACAGCATCACGCACCCTAGCTCCAGCCACATCCAAAAAGCCCTACCTACAATCGCATGAGGCTTTGGGGGCACATCTAGATACAAACCGTAACAGCAGCTGAAGTCCCGACCCCACTCTTGGCTTCTCCCTGTGAGTCCTCGAAAGAAGCAGAGTGTCTTCACTTAGATACTGAGGAGGGACCTGGCCAGAACTGTCTTTAGAGTACTTCCAGGTCAGGACTAGAATTAATGTCAGGATAAAAAGGAAGAAAAAGTGCCATACGGATCTGTACTAGAAGAGAAAAAGAGTTCTGAAAGAATTTTATATGAAAATGTGGACACTTTAAAGTGCGATGTCTCTAAGTGGAACTGTAATGGGCTTGGATTTCAAGCCACATCCTCAGATGTGGAGGAAATAACACGTCTTCTGTGATCCTGCCTGTTCTAACTTTGCCACAGAGAGACAGAAGAAAACTTCACCGTGTCACACTTAGGGCTGTCCCCTCCTTGTTCCTTTCTGAGATTGGGTAGGGCAGAGTTTCTGGGGCCCTGGTCACAGGCACAGATAACCAGGACATCTTGTCACCACTGAGTCACCTTTTGTCCTATCCGCATGGCTCCTCCTGCCCAGCAGCCTCTCGTCCCTCGCATGGAGGACAGATATATTTTTCTCACTGTCCCCTGCAAGCCACTTGTTTCTCTTCCTCCTCCTCTGGGAGGGGTCATTTCTTTCTTGCCTGCGGTAGGACAGAAATGCTGCTTTGTCCCTCGGTTATCTGCAGGCACCTGTAGTGACAAATCCTCCTTCCTTTACCTCTTCTCCGAATTACTGCCAAGGTTCTAGTCTTGGGGAAAATAAAAGCCAGGAAGATTTGTAGGCTGATTCTTCAGTGGCCTACCCATTTCCTCTGGGCAATAAACGGTCAGTGGGCACTAGCAGGAAGAGGCAAAATACACAGAGAGGAAAACGTCTGCCAACAGTGTCTAGGAAGACAGAACCCAGCAAGCTAAACAGGACGCTCTTTCCTCCTGCAGCAACCTTGATGTGAGCACGGTTCCAGCAGGAAGCATTTTTGACTATGACGGGGCCTCTATGCAGCTTTGGGGAAAACGCCGCTTGTTCACTTCGTCACGATACCTTGAAATTATCTAGCGCAGAAGTGGCAAACCAGCCGGCTGCAGGCCAAGTCTGGGGTACAGATGGTGTTGTGCTTGACCCACACAATGTGTGTAAAAATTTAATTAGCTGGAAACATTCTTAAAATTAGGACATTTCACTTAAAGAATGTGGACTTCCAGAGTCTAGTGAAAACCAGAGCTGGCGACAGGCTTGTGTGAGTGACAGCAGCGAGCCAGGTCCTGAGCTGGGGACCCCGGTGAGGCAGCTCTCCCGGCTACCGCCCCATCGGTCACTCACTGCTGGGCCCTGCATGAGCCAGGCTGAGCATCTGGTTGCATCCTGTGGTGTCGAGGGTCCTACATGGTATCTGGCACATACGGCTCTTGCTACTTCTGTCTGCAACACATAGACTCAAACCTCCCCAAAGCTGCCACGTGTCATTCTTATCCAGCTTTGCGTTGTTAATGCCCACACCACAAGGAGGCAGTGTATTCCTGTGATTTCACCCCTGACACATCCCAACACACGTGTACAATGTTGAGCTGCACAAGTTTATCCTCTTTGGCCTCCTGCTCACCATGTCAAGGCATCTCCTCACACACCACTCGTGTGCACGCATACACACATGCCTGTGTGGACCGGCTGCCCCTTGGTCCCCTTCGTGGTGTGGCTAACATCAGTTGGACCCCACGCCCAGCACAGAGCCGGGTACAGACGAGTACACCCTGGTGCTGCCCCGGAGCTCAGTGCCAGGGCATTCAAACACACGATGCTCCCGGCTCCTGGCTCTCACACGGTGCCTCCCAGCATCACAAAAACATCTCTTCATTTTGCACCTTGTAAATAACGGTCTCTGCTCCCCTCTTGCCAATCTCCAAACTTCCCCTGGTTTTAAAGTGATTCCTAAAACAATGTATGTATTTCATTTTGGCTAAATTTACTGGAAGGAGTCTGCTCAAGCTTCAAAGAATGAAAGCGCATTGGTGTCCCAGCCCTGGCATGAGCTTGTTACCCATTTGCTCAGCAGCTTTGCCTTGCTGCCACCCAGCGAGGTGCTGGAGATGTTGCGGGTACACCTGCAGCCATGTGTGGGAACGGAGGCCCAAGTGGCCTGTCCCCCGGAAGCAGGGAGTCAGACACCCCACTCCACCCCCTGCCGTCACAAAGTGCAAATAAAGGTCTGGTCTCCTGCCTGGGATCAGAGGTTTCCTAGACAACAGGACAAAGCCAGCTTCCCGGGGTTCGAGCTATCTTCTCAGGCTGGTGTGGACTCTCACTCCCTCTGGGGAATCTGTTCCTCACACCCAGCTCCCCCTCACTCACCCTCTCTCTCCACTCCACCCAGCCACCTCCTGGGAATATCTCACCTTCTCACAGGTACAGGCCAGGGTGTGTTGACCCCCCCTGCTCTCTGTCCCTAGTAAGAACCTGTGAGATAAGTGATTTCCATAACATCACCCCACACAGGGCAGTACGTGACAGCCACCTCTCTTCTCCCTTCTCCTCCTGCCCCAGATGCCAGTGCTGAGTTGCTCTTCTGTCAGAGAAGTGCTCACACTTGGAGCACACGTTTATGTATCCAATTTCCTCTTGGGTCTCTGCTGAGACCGACAAGGGTTCCAATTAATGCCAACCCCTTCCCAGACAGAAGGGAAAGAGAAGCCTGGAATTCGAGACCAGCTCATGAAGGCGGTTTTCTGAGCATATAAGTGAAAAAGAACCACAAAAAGAAGTTGGGTTTCTATTTTCCACACTCTGTCACCCTCTGGTCCTGACAGGCTTTCTTCCCTGCTGAGGGAGTTTGCTCGCTCTGGCTGTTGCCTTGACGGCCCCTTCTTCAAGTTCCTGTCATCTGGCGTGGGCACTGGAGGGACTGTTCCAGAAGCTTCCAGATGAATCGCTCTCCCAGAAATGTGCGAACCCAGCCTGCGGCCCACTCAGCATATAGACCTTAATGAGTCATTTCAGTGTTAGGAAGCAAATTAATCTAAAGGTGCCTGAGCCAGGAAGCAGAATCTTCTCATCCAAGACAGTTAAAAATAGCCTTTGTCACATGCGAAAGGGAAGCTCCTCTCTCTTCCTGACATCTGAATTCTTTGCCACCTCCACACGGGGAAGGCGCCCACATGGGCCGCTTGTTCTCTGGCCCCTGCCAGCCTGACTTCCTGTGGCCCAGGTGCCCACCCAGCACACTGCTTCGAAGTTGGACTCTGTCACGTCTCTGGGCAGTCGGCTCTTTCCCAGGGACTCAGTGTGCGCCTGACGGGCTCACGGGGTACAGCCACATTTAAAGGAGCCTAACACCACATGGTCACTCAGAGCTTGCCACAGGCTCCCAAACTTGCTGCGGCGGGATCTACAAAATGCTTAAATCCTTGCTGGGGACAGCACTTCTGGGTCCCAGAAAATTCCTTCCATAGTTCTTCCATTTCTACCATTACTCGAGCCATCGTCGTGTGTTCAAGTCCAGTTGAGGAAAATCCCAGTATTCCGGTTGGACTCCCTTAAGCCTGCGAGAGAATGCCAGCCCAGCAGCGTGTAGACAAAGCTCTTTTTAAAGCTGAGTAATGTCCCATCTATTGTGCAGGATGCACGTGTGTGTATTTGGTATGTTTATCTACTGCCAGGCGGGCTAGTCCCAGGTCTGGGCTATCGCGAGTGATGCCGTGGTGAACGAACACGGGGCACAGACACGCTCTGGAGCTGATTTCATTTCCTTTGGTACAAACCCAGAGAGGAGTTGCCGGACGGTACATGGCCTGATTTCCACGATGGTTTCTTCAGCGTAGACTCCAGTCAACAGTGTCGAGGGTTCTCTTTCCTCACACCTTCGTCAGCATTCGTCTGTGCTGCCGCTGGAGCTTTGTTTTGTTGGGTGGCCGCCGTGCTCACGGGTGCGAACTGACGTCTTCCCGGGGCTTTAGTCTGCACTTCCCGATGAGCAGTGACTGTCAGCCCTTCTTTGTACCCTCCTGGCCATTTTCTTTGCGTCTTTCTTGCAGAAATGTCTGTCTGGTCTTTCATCCATTTTTAAGGAGGTTATTTAGTTCTTTTTCTGTTGAGTTGTGTAAGTTCCTTGTATAACTTGGATATTAATCTCTCATCAGCTGTATGAGTCACATGTATTTCCTCCCCATCTCTTGCCTGATTTTCATTGTGTTGACTGTCTCCTTTGCTGTGCAGGGCGTCTTCAGTTTGGTATACTTGTTCAACTTGTTCATTTTTGCTTTTGTTGCCTGAGCTCATTTTGTGATGTCCAGAAAATCAAGGCCAGGGCCAGTGTCCAGGAGCTTCCCCCTGTTTTCTTCTAAGAGTTTTACAGTTTCTGGTCTTCATCTGGGTATTTAATCTGTTTTGTATTGGTTTTGTGTATGTCTAACTTCGCTCCTCTGTATGTAGATATTCAGTTTTCCCAGCACCGTTTCTTGTGGAGACTGTCTCTTCCCCATTGTGTCTTTTGGGTTTTCTTGTTGAAAATGTGTCACCCATGAGACCAAGACTGCCATGGGGACAAGGAGCAAGTACCTCCTGAGCCCCAGCTCAGACCCATTCGCCATTAGAAGTTCAGAATGTGCTCTTCCCACCGCTCGTGCTCCCAAACACCTCAAAACTTAGGTGCGTCCCCGGCCAGGATACCCGTGCTTTGATGTCTCCAAGGAATAAACTAGACAAGAAAATAAAGTCTTCTGGGATCATCCTACAGGGACACAGCCCCAACAGGCCCTGACCCCTGGCCCACTGCTCACTGCCAGCTTGACTTGGGTTCTCTCCTGAGGAGTCAGGGCCTACAGGTGCCCAGGCTAACCAAAGGCAGGATGGGCTTGGCATCTTTCCCTTCGTCTTCTGTCTGTGTCCTTCACAGATCTCTGGTCAGATCCCTGCTCATCTCATGCAGGGTGTGTCTGTCCAAAAGCTGGCAGTACAAGGTTAGTTAGCCCAAAGTTTATACAGTCTATCTCATGCATGCTCAAGACTGAGGACATCAAGATAAGAGATTCGCGGGACATTCGGCTTCCGTGGGCACCTAGAAGTCTGCAGCTGTTGCCCTCAAGCTGGAGTCACCTTGACTTTCACAGAGCCGCCCCAAACTGAGCCATCCCCAAGCGTCGTTCTGTGGAGACCCGACTGTCCCCTCCAGTGATGAGGCCCTCTCCTGGGCCACCTTGCAGAACTGAGACAGTGCAAGCAGGCCCCAGCGCCCCCGACAGTGTCATGAAAGCTGGTCCCCTCCCTTTGGCCAGGGACCATTCTGATCCTGTCCATCAGCACCATGCCCCTTCCAGCACCCCAAACTGAAGTTCCTTCTCCCTTTCTCTTACTTTCTGACTCTGCTAGTAATAAATCAGCCCACGCCTCTCCCCAGTGTGTCTGAAATGCTTTTCTGTGCAGAAACATCAAGGACCTGCCTGGGCCAAGGTGAGGTCCCCATCTCCTCTTTAGGGGAAGCTCAGCACATGCCAACCTGTGACAACCATGGGTGCTTAAGTTTATTTCTAGGCAGTCAACTCAGTTCCACTGGTCTATGTGTCTATTTTTATGTCAATTTTATAGTACTGTTTTGATTAATATGGGCCTTAATTTCAAATGATAGGAAGGAAGGAAGGAGAAAGGGAAAAAGGAAGGAGGAAAAAAGAAAAGAGAAGGTCTAAAACAGAAACAGTGGAGCAGGGAGCGGTGGTCTAAGAGTGCACAGTTGTGTAGGGTGAGTGATGTGGAGATGCAGTGGGCAGCATGAGGGCTACAGTTGATAATGCTGGACTAAGTACTGGATGGTGGCTAAGAGAGATTTTAGGTGTTCTCACCATATCCAAAAGAAAGACAGGTTACTGTGTGAAAAGATGGGCATGCTAATTAGCTGCACCATAGTAGCCATTTTACATATAAAAGTACATTGAAATACCATGTCATGCTCCTAATGTATATGTAATAAGAAAAATGCTCTAAGTGTGCCTTAGTCACCGTGCCTGGTGACTGAATCAGCTGTCACTCCTTCTCCTTCCTTGACTTTTCTTCCCTCCACCCCTTCTTTTCCACCTTTGTGCCTTCCCTCCCTTCCTCCTTTTTTTGTCTTTAGCTAACCAAAGAGGTATCTTTGACTCTTTGGATGTGTGAAAACAAGATGATATGAGAAACTAGTAGTGTTAGAAATTTTCTCTTAAAAACAAACTTAATGAGCGTTTTGCTACCTTTATTGTAAAATGCACAAATAAAATAAAGTTTCACCTCACTGTGAAGTGATTTCCCCCATCTCACTTAGTAAGTGCAGAGGACCAGACCAACTTCGCTCTTCCCGGGCCGCTTCCAGGATCCTGTGGACAGGATGGAAGGGAGCTCGGAGGAAAGTGCGGAACGAGAGCTTCGAAGGAGGCTTCTCCCCAGCCTCCTGACACTCGGTCCTAAATAAAGGCCTGGCCGGCCCACACTGAGCTCAATCCTTGCCTCGGCCCTTGCAACAATTCAGGATTGAATTTTTTTTCAGGATTGAATTTTTAAGGCTTTAAGTTGTTTTTTCTCCGAGGGAAAAAGGCAGGAAAAAGCCCTGCTTTACATTTGAAAGGCTCGCTTTCTGAAAAGCTGCTCCCTGCTGTGAAAGCTGGGCTGGCTGGGCTGTGGAGGCCTCAGTCTGAGGGCCTTGCAGGCCAGCGAATGCTGCTCCACGCCAGGGTCCTCTTGTGGGCCCTGAACCTGTTGTTGACAGTGATAAAAAGGTTTCGAAGGAAAAATATTTTCTCAAATTATGAGTCATTCTTCAACAATATACTCTCCGCAGTCCTACAGCAAGGGTAGATGGTGAGAATGCTGAGATGGCAGTGGGAGATATCAGAAGGGGAAGCGAGGCAGAGGAGGGGCATTGGCTACCGCGACGATAGGATCCAATGCAATGCGTGTGTGGGGCGGCGACGTGCACAGCAAACACCACTCGTGTGACTGATGTGCACTGACAACATAAAAATGTGGAAATGTTCCGTGTTCGTTCATTACATCAGCTCGGACCTCAGTCATGCAGTCCGAATAGAAACACACTTCGCATTTACAAGAATATTTTTCTGGGTTAGATAAAATTCAGCTTTTGAACTCGTGAACTACAGCACCTCTCGCAGGTGCCCTGGTGTCTCTGCGTCCTGCTTGCTCCATGAGGTTGCTCGGTCCCATGAGCTTTGACTGCAGGAGGGAGATGACCACAGGAGCCATTGTTCCAGTGAACACACTTCTGAGAGAAAGGAAGCCCTGATACTCACAAGGGGGCAGCAGGCAGGTGTGGAGACTCCCTGAGCTCAGCTGTGCATGAGATATTAAAATCCAAAAGCAAATGAGTGCACCGTAAAAATGTCCTTTCTTCTTATTAGGTTAAGACTGAGATGATGTCTAGGCAGCAGTGCAGTGCACAGCAGCAGGTCGGGTCTGCAGCTGCCCCACCGCCCCAGAGGTGGGCGGCAGCATTTATCCTGGGCGGGGAGCACTGAGGGGCGGAAGAAAGCTGGGGGACCTGTAAGCCAACACTTACCAGTCATTTTCTTAGCGTAAGCATAGTTTATTTGAGAAAAATGAGAAAACAATTTAATCACTGGAAGAATTAAACACTTATATTTCCACCCCCAGATAGTTTCTCCTATTACATTCACACACTTCATTCTAGAGCTGAAACTGATGTGCACACGTACATTTTACCACATTGTGTTTGTGCACATGCACACATATGCATCCGTGCACGCGCACGCGCACACACACACACACACACACACAGTTGTTACGTCCAGAGGTGGACTGTGACCTGCTGTCCTGGTAGAAAATATATTTCCCGGCGATCATAAACCCAGCTACAGTAAAGAATTAAAGAAACCGAGTTTAAATTAAGAGAAGACAATTTATTTAGAGGACAATTTATTTAGAAGTGGTAAAAAGGGGGGAAAGGAGATGATAGATATAGCATTTGAAAGGGAAATACTCATGGGCTCTTTGTCGTAGCCCCTTTTTATTGAGGTTTGCTCCTTGGGCCAGCCCTTTGGAATTTGGTTGGCTCCTGGGCTTATCAGTTATCTCTGCCTGGATTTCTCATAGTTATGTGACTTTTCTTTGAAATTATGGGTGGGTGGCTTAGGGCCAGGTAATGCAGAGATTTAAGAAACGAAAGGGGGAGTTTGTTTTCTTTACGTTAATCAGATTACCTGGGGACCTTCCAGGAACCAGTCTCTTTGCCTTTGTCTCTCTGCCTGTTGGAATCTGGCTGCCTTTATGCTTGTAACTATTTGATTATAGCTGTCTGGCTTTCTGAGTCTAACGAGGCCTTTAACCTATCTTTTCCCTAAGTATGGGGACCCCTGTCCCTACAGGGTCACGCTGGAAAACCAGCCCCCGGATGAGTCCCTGTGAGGGGAGCCCTGGGCACTGGTTATCAAGCCCAGCAGAGGACATTATCCTCAGACCATGGGTGTATACTCCAGGGAGATGTCAGGGCCTGGAAAGCATACATGTTCACCTTTGTGCATCTCTTCATCTGTTCAGGAGCCAGTTTTCCTAAGTGCTTCTATTGATTCATTCTCTTACCTACACCCCAGCAATATAAGACCCTCCTGTCACCCATATCCTCTTCCACACTTAATATTTCCTATCTTTTAAGTTTCAGCCATTCTGATGAATATCTCATTGCCATTTTAATTTATGTTTTTCTGATGCATAATGAATTGGAGCACCTTTTCATATTTACTGACTGGTTATCTTCTTTTGTGTAATGTTTGTTCAAGCCTTTTGCCCATTTTTTAAGAAATAAAATTTTTATTAGAGGCTTAAATAAGCCCCAGTGGATTCTTCTCCCGTTACTCCAAAACCCATCTCCCTGTGTCACAGGACATTCTCTGCAGGGACCCCATCCCTGTCCAGTTAATTCATGGCTCCTGAGTAACACCCTCACCAGGGACCCTGCCCCAGGCCAGAAGGAGGGTACTGACTCAGGTCATGGGAAAGGGACTTTGGGAAGCACAGGTGTGGGGTGCAATGCATATTTACCAGGCAGAGCTGGAATGGAAGACAGGAAAAGGCTGAGGCCCGAGTCTCT
>PVJO010030197.1:0-15778 GCA_004026905.1 Hystrix cristata
CGTGGTGATCGGGGCAGGGGGACTACTGTGCCCACCAACTCAGACATGATCATTTTTTCGTGCTGAGAGCATTCCAAATCCATTCTGCTCGCTGTTTGGAAATACGCACTCGATTGTCAGCCATCGCTGTCTTCCCGTGCTCTAGAATGCTGCGCATTATTCCTCCTGTCCAGTTGCAACTCCGTCCCCCTCAGCCATCCGCTCTCCAGCAGCACTGAAGATTCGGCATGGGCTTGGTGGCGCGGCCAGACTCACACGCAGGTTACTCTCCTAGAGGAAAAGTTCACAACAATCATCGTATTGTTTTTACCCTAGATCCAAATGTCCCAGTGCTTAGAAAAATAGGCATCATGCTCATTTAGAGCTCTGAAAAAGGAAACAACCACTCAACGTATCTCTAAAATATTTCACATGTGCATTTTAAAAGTGGGTACAGTGTCAGTTTTAGTATGTAGCAGGAAAACCTATTTCACCCAAGAAGTCACCAATTTAAATTCTTGTCACTACTCAGAATATTACTTTTAAAAAATAAATGGCAAAACGGCTTTAGATTTATTATTAAAAGTGAATCTGCTCTGACAATTATTTTAAACACTTGAATTTTTGCACTTGACCTTTGAACTCTTTTTGGGGGGGTGCTGGGGATCAAACTTGGGGGACCTTTGAACTCTTGTAGCTCACTGAGCTTCAAGAAGATTGTTTGGGTTGTTTTCAGGTAATTCTTAGACTTCTGTTTCTTTATTTCTTTAGGATCAGATACTGGTATTTTATATTTCCTCCTTTGGTGGTATCATGATTTTACACTTTAACTTTTAAGGTATTTGGTATGTTGAGGAAATTAAACCAATAGTTACTAATGGAATAAGTTTCCTTATGATACCCGGATTTAGTCTTTTAAAGTGAAAAATTTACATTCAATGTAGTGCATCCGGATTCTTATGTAAGTTTAATCATTCTGTATATAAAGATTCTGGCTAGTCTGAGCAAAGATGAATGTGATAGAAAATTACAACAAAAGTAAAAACTGAATGACTTCTCATAATTTGCTTACTAAAATTAGAAAATAGATTCTTATCCCTACATTCAAAATGGTCATTATCTTACCCTTTCTTCTTTGAATCAAAGAAGAAACAAATGTGTAGCAGATGCCTCCTGTGGCCAAGACTCTTCGTGGCTATAGAGATTTATCACCATCCTAATGTGAATTCTTGTCTTGTTAACTGGTGAGGGAATGAAGAGCAATTCTTTTCAGACTGTGATTAGAATAGTCCTAACTGAACAAGTCTTTTATTTAGATATCTCACCACCATACTGTCATCCACAGGTTTCATCTATCTCTTGTTGTGTTACTAAAATGATTTAATAATGACTCACCCATCAGAAGAGAGTGCCCCATAGACATCTCAACTGCAGCTCATGAAATAAATGGCCAGTGCCTCCTAGCACAAGAAGGAAAAGAGAAGGGAAAAGGATAGCTGTAATTCCTTTACACAGGGTGCACACTGTTTTGGATGTTTCCTACACCTTGTCCTCATTTAATAATCACTATTATTTGATATGATGTCTGTTATTATATCCATTTAATAAATGAGAAGCTTGAGATTAATGCCAAGAAGCTGGCAGAATAGGAATTTCTAGCCCTTGTGCCCTTGCAGAAACATCAACTTGAACAACCATCCATATATGAAAATACATCCATAAGAGCCAAGGAATTCAGGTTGCAGATTACAGCACCCACGTGGGTCAAAGAAATGAGAAAAGTTACCATCAAGAGGGCGGGAAAGACTGCTTCGTGTTACCCCACAGCTCCTCTTCCAAGCCAAGGCAGCACAGTGCACAGAGGCTCCCACCACATGGAAGAAACAGAATGAAGGGGGAATCCGGGGTCCCCACAGAACCTCAACTCAGCTCCACCCATGGGAACCCCAGCATCCCTCAGCCCGGCAGCCCCAGGCTCCAGCCAGCCCCTGGGCTCGAGCTCCAGCCCTATAGCAATGTCAGGCCCCCGGGCCCAAGTTCACGGGCATGGCCTCCAGTCGAGGCCCGAAGGCCAGGTCCTAGGCTACCCTGGGGCACCCATGGCTCATCGCAAAGCAGGCCTCATGGCTCCAGGTGCCCGACTGGTACCCATGGACCCAGGTTCCAGGCCTACCCCCACAGGGTGTGGGCCTGTGACCAGGGTCCTTCCTGAGGACTCCATCAGAAAACCGCTCCAAAGAGAAACCAAACCTCCAGAGGAGCCACCAGAATCTCTTGATGGCTGATGTGTGAAAGGCTTTCCCTGCCAAAGCCCATCTATAAGAGATAGCAACAGTGTCTGAGTCGTCACGTGTTGCAGACACCAACACAAGGCCACCAGGACCACCGACAGACAGGGATAATGCCACCACCGAAGGGAAAGTGCAGTACGGAGTGGAGCGTGAGTGAGTGCCCATAAAACAGAGGTGTGCCAATCACCTGAGAGGTCAAAGCAATCTTTTGAAAGCTGAGTAAGCTGCAAGAGAAAAAAGATACAAAACTAAATGAAGTCAGGAAAATGACACGTGTACCAAACTGTATAATGATTACCAGTCAAGCTACTTCCTACGTACCATGAACATATTCCATTTTATTTGCCAATTGTATACCAATAAACCCAGAGAAAACAAATACGATTTTGGTATATGAACAGACTGTAGTTATAGAAATAACCATGAAAATCTAATACTTGAAATAAATAGAATATTTAATAAATGATGGTAATCAAATGCTATCCCTCTGGCATAAAGTTGAGTTGAATCCTCCCTTGTGACGCCTATAAAAATAAATTCCTGATGGATTAAAGACATAAATGTGAAACATAAAACATTTAAAGTCCTTTAAACATCTAGGGAAATACAGAATATCTTCCCATAATAACTATTCCGTTAACTACTTGGCTATAGTGGTTCTTGAAATGTTTGACCACTTTTTGGATTAGGATTCTTTTTACTTTTTGGCATAATAGCTTTATCATCCAAAACAAAATCAAATAAATGGACTAAAATAAAATATATTTTGACATTTTGGCTTCAGGCAAAGGCACGCCATTTATTTGACATAATAATTTTCAGCCAGAGATTAAGTATATAATAAATTTGGATTATGCACTTTATTTGGATGAATACAATATATTTTGGTTTGCATATATTTGTCAAGTGAGAGAGACAAAGAGGTAGTTTCTCCCCATATTTTCAATCTATTGTATACATGTATTGTCCCAGATTTAGAAATGCTCTGATTTACCTTTTAATTTTTATCTAAAGGTGATTTTCTGTGCAATTTGAACACAAGTTAACCAGGAATCTCCCAAAAAGTTTAAAAATTGGTGAGACTAGTAAAGAAAGAGGAAAAAGCAGTCCAAAACATATATATTTTGTATATTAATATTTATTTTCTTTTTGTTTTTATTGTTACATAGACTTATCTTCACTGTTTAAGTAGCATATATTTCAGTCTGTAAAATTATTTGGTTTGCTCTTGAGTTGTAATGAAATAAATCATAATATTCCTCTTAAATTCATATAAAATATTTTATTATAGTAAAAAATACATATCCTGAAAAAAAAATGTATCCTGAAGCCTACACTTACTAAAATTTTAAGTGTGCAGTATAGTGGTGTTACTATATGCACACTGTTGTGTGCTAGTTCACTAGAATTTTCTCACCTTGCATAACTGAAACTTTATCTATATTCCTCTTCTCAGCCTCTGGTAGCACCTACTATTTTATTTTCTGCATATATATATGTGTGTGTGTGTGTATATATACATACATATATATATCTCAACAAATCAAAACATTCACCTAAAGAGAAAAAGTATAGGAGAGCGAAATTTCTTATGACATTATAGAGAAAGTACCATAAGAGAAAGATGAAAGACAAAATTTACAGTACAGCTAAGCATAGATTAATTCTACTCCCTTTTGCATAAGTAGTTAACAAGAAGCTACTCTACACAGAGATCTTTAACTAAAAATTCCAAAACCAGACGCGCTACTCCTGGCTGGCCAGCTGCAGTGGAGAACCTCCGGCGAGTGTGCTGTCGCAGGCTGTTCGTTATCACTGAAAGCTCTAAAAGTTTTGCCATCGTTGTTTAGAACAAACCAATCTACACAGCAAAACGAAGTAGAGGCGAAAAGTCAGAGGAGTCTGGAGATTACATGTAGATAATTTAATGGCTTTTAACCTAGTGGTAGGAGTTTTTAAAAATAAATTAAGATTTTTAAGTAAGTAATGGGCTCTTATTCGCACAATACACGTGGAGGTGAGGGCAGAATGGAACAAAGTTCTTAACTGTAAACCCAGAAACTGGAAAAATACGGAAATATTTGTCAATTTAAAACTTGTGTTTAAAAACTATAATTACCCAGAAACAAAGAATTGATTTTATAACAGTATTACAATACAGATAACAAAGAGCTGCCATCTATAAGATAAGAATAACTGGGGATTTTATGGGTAAAAAACACAAGCCACACAGTAGCAACATGTAGGGAGAGGTCAGGGTGCGCTCTTTCTGCAGGGCCAAATACAATGGTTTACAAACAAAAATCCACAGCAGCAGAGAGGACAACCCAAACTGGAGGAAAACCCAGTTAGCAGACTATGTCTGTCAAGTTGGCGAAAATGAAAATGAAGCGCTGGGGATTTAACTCGGGGGTCAGAGTGCTGTCCTTGCAAGCACAAGGCCCTGAGTTCGATCCCCAGCACAGAAAGAAAGAAAGAAAGAAAGAAAGAAAGAAAGAAAGAAAGAAAAGAAAGAAAGAAAGAAAGAAAGAAAGAAAGAGAGAGAAAGAAAGAGAGAGAGAAAGAAAGAAAGAGAGAGAGAAAGAAAGAGAGAGAGAGAAAGAAAGAGAGAAAGAAAGAAAGAGAAAGAAAGAGAAGGCGGAAAGAAAGAAAAGAAAATGAGTGCCGGTAAGCCTTTGGGGAATCAGTTTTGCTCACTTACTGCCAGCGAAACAGTGAATAACTACAGCTTTGGAGGAAAACAGTTAACAAAAGTCTACAAGGTTGATTTTAAGAAATACTTAAAGGAGGCCTCCAGCTGTAGTTAACAACTGACATAAACAAGGATTTCATACATATTATTTCATGTTGCAAAAAGTGCTGGAGTAAGGTAGTCCCAGTTCAGTGAACCCCAAGTACGGTTTATGCTACCTTGAGACACCATCTGTCTTCTGCTCTTTCATCCCAGGATGTTGGAGTTGCCCACAGCTACCTCTCCCCAGGTCCACAAGATGTAGACCAAAGCTCCAGCTACCAATGTGTCTTGACCACATCTGTGTTTTATGGTTACTTTTAGCCCTAAGGAAGCCTGTTCCAGAAGCCCACCCCAATTTCAATGACCAACGACTACAATTCCATAGGCTGATACTGGTGTTACTGACCAGACATCCCTTAATATACGAATGGGATTCCCATCTCCCAAGGGTAGCCTCCTGGTTAAACTATGTCTCTATTGCAAGGAAACAGAAATGACTAATAGGTCACCAAGCATCTGTAATCTGAGGAAGTATGTATTGGTATGAAAATATATGTGCTTTCTTTTTGTGTGAAGACTTTTATACATTTAAATTTCAGAAAGAAAGCATATGTCCTTTCTGGAAAAAGAATCATAGCATCTGTTCATGTACAATTTTAGAAGTGCAGTCTAAGGACTTCTTTTTATAGCTTTCGGACTTCAAACCAAATGGAGGAAATTGGTCAGAGAACACGTAACTACCACCATGAGAAATAATACTGCAATTTCTTTGTGTCACTTAACTGTTTAAGAGGTTAACCTTTTGCTCCACCCCAAAACAAGCAAGCCATTAATCTTCAAACTATAAATGGCTTTTCCTTTGTCCATTCCTTTGAAATGTATTTAAGGAGAGCTGGGTAGAGTCGCAGCCATCCCTGGCAGTGTATAGGATTCTGCTTGGTGAACCTATTGTGTTCACTTTTAAGATAAGAGCTCTTAAAGATTTTTAAGCCATCAGGCAGTATCCATCAGAACAAATAAATGAGAGATTGCTCTACTCTTTGCAAGCAGGATGCATTGTGTGACCTATCTTTTCCGTGACCTACAAGGCTTCAGGAGAAGAGCTTCCAGAGTTTTATTGGCAATGCCACTATTAGACGGACTCCCCTCTCTTCCAAGCTCTTTGGGGGTCAGCTTTAAAGTGAGCATTAAGCGGATGGCTAATGGAATTAAGGGTATAATAATAGAAGGATATAGTGAGACAATTGTATTAACAAGAAATAAATCATGTTGAATGTAAGGTAAGTGTTTTTTAATTGATTGATGGGAAGGATGCGCCACAGGTTTTGTCGGGGACTAACAGCCATTTACCTCCTCATCTACAGTAAAAAGTCAAAATGTAGAAAAAAAGATAAGAAAATTATGCAGTGGGAAGATAAATTATTCAGAGAAGATGGCCATTTTGTGCTGACATCACTAATGTGAAAAGGCATTAAATCTTTGACACCAGCTTCTCTCCTTAGGTGCTGTGGACTGAAATAACATTTCATACTGGAGATAAAAACTGGAATGTCTACTTCTGAAGATTTCCTAAGTGCCATGAATGGATTCCAAGGTGCCTGGAAACTGGAAGTTACGGCAGGTACCGTGGTTTCTAAGCTGAAGCCAATCTTGCACTTTGAAAGTTAGTGACTCGGCCTATGTCATTAGAACAGCATGGCAGCCAGTATTGTCCACCCAGTTAGCAAATCTCATGTGCGCTGATGCCAGGCAGGGACGTGGAGAACCACAGAAAAGGCATTTTATGATATTATGGGCCAAGTGAAAACTCAATGCTGAATTTTATAACTCAGTGCTTTTTATCATACTCTTACCGTTACCAAGTCCCCGCCTTGAGTTTGCCTCCTCATAGTCTACCGTAATTTGTCTTCTCTCCAACCAGTCTCACTATTCAGTAGTTGGTACAATCTATTTCAGACTAGCAATAGAGATTTCTTTCTGTAATATCCAGAGTGAAGGGGAGTTTGTAGATTAAATTTGTGTGTGAGAAGCTATTATTCTTTCTATGACTCCATTAAAAGTTACTTCAGACCACACACACACACACACACACACACTGTAATTTTTCTGCTTTTTCTGGTTATTTCATTAATAAGTTTTATAAACTATCATCTAGAAAACTTTGTTCCATTACAGCCAACACATGACACAAACATATCAACAAATGAAGTTAATTTTTTTTTAAATCTCCAGATTTTTGGTCTTTTTTTCCTGCTTTGCAATTGTTTGAAGGGAATGGAGCTGACAATTTCCTTACACCTGCTGTGAACCAGGATCCACACTAGTCATTTAACATATCTTATTTAAAATGTGTTCTTTGTATCCATGCTCAGCATTACTATCCTGCTTTCACAAATAAGAAAGCCTATGTGTTGATGAAAGGAATTAAGGACTTTCTCCAAGTTCAAACTGCAAAGTAGACACGTGGGGAAAGGTCAAAACCAAGACTGTGTGGACGACTGAATCAGCCCCAGGAGGGGAGTGATCCCCCCAGAGAGGCACAGAGGTCCAAGGAGGGACCTAGAAAGAGGCAGCGGGGTCTTCCCAGACAGAGTTATCCGGACACACGCTTATATGTCTATTGTACAAGTGACCACATTGTTTCTTTAATGGACAGTACAAAATGGACTATTAAATGGATTCTTTTGTAATCTCTTTCATTACACTATCCAATGGAATAGGAAAATGTGAGCATGAACTTGGATAAAGAATTCAATCCTGGGCCCTTTTCAGTAAAAAGATTATTCTTTCTATAGGGCTTTACCCCATCTTCTCCTAAAAGACTTGGGCAGTTTTACTCTGATGTGCATCCAAAGACCAAAGACTGTCTAACTATCCTGGTGTCAATTTCTCTCCATTGCAAAAATTAATCATACCAAACTTACTTTTCTACCTTCTTAATTTCCTTACACCTTGAGAGCTTCCATAATTGTTTAATATTCAGTCCTCTTCTTGGCCATCTCGTTTCTCTGGGTCTTCAGTGTCATCTGTGAAACAGGGCAGGACCCAACTTCTAACTCTTCCTCCATCTGAACCAGGATGTTTAATTGCCATCTGGAAATCCAACTGGTGACTGCAGCCGTCATCCTACTTACAACTACTGACTGTGCAGTGTGCATTCTCCTTGTCCAAACCTCAAACAAGTTTACATTCAAAGTTCTTTTCATACAATAATCACGATAACTGTCTTGCTAGCTCCACATTCTTTTTTTTTCAATTTGGTACATAAACATAACACATATAAATTCTTTTTATTAATCCCTTTCTCCTCCCTCCACCTCTTGGTCCCCTTCAAATTTGCAGAAGAGCTATGTCTCTATTTCCTATGTCTATCTTCTATTTTTCTCTTTACCAATATTCTCTCTTAAGAGTATGCACCTTTCCCATGTGTCTTCCTGGAATACAGGTATAGTAGTAAGAGTGCCAACTTCCCCTACCCTCCTGGCTTCATCATAGCTAAATTCTGAATTTTATGAATATAACTGATAACAATCTCTTCCCAGGGCAGCAAAAAAAAAAAAAACCCTTAAAATAAGTGTAATACAATGTATCATCAACCCTCTTATTTGTGGATTTTGTAGCCATAGATTTAATCAAGCATAAGTCAAAATATTAAGTAAAAAATTGTGTCCACTTAAGATGCACAGGCTCTTTGGTCACCATTCCCTACACACTACAGTGTAACAACTATTTGCAAAGCATTTATTATATTGGGTATGATGAATAATCTAGAGATGATTTAGAGTATATGGGAGGGTATGCATAAATCAGATGCAAATACTATGTCGTTCTGAATAAAAAAAAAAAAACTTGAGCATGTTTTTACATCCCCAGGGAGTCTGGAAGCAATTCCCCAGGGATACTGAGGGACAGGTGTACAGATTCTGTTTAGACTCAGACAAAAAAACACATTAAAACTTTTATACATAATAGGAGAGCACGGTTTGCAAAGGTAGAATGGACTTTTTGTTGGTGGAGAAAAGAATTCATTTCTCTGCTTTGATTCAAACCGGAATTTCTCAGCCTCTGTATTACTGATCCTGGTCTCTATCCACTAGATGTCAGGAGTGCCACACCCTCTAGATGTGACAAGCCAAGATGTCTCTAGACATTGTCCCCAGCTTGACATTGGCTGGCACTGAGAACCACAGACACCTCGTACAATACGTCTCAGGATGGCAGTCGAGAGCCGGAGCACAAAGAAGAGTCAGAGAGTGACTTGTGGACAGAAGACTTTGAAGAAGGAGGAGGAGAGGCAAGTCTAGAGGGAGTATTCTGCAGAAAATTCTCCTTCTCCCTCATGAATCTAAGCCTTAAGGGACCATCCCTTTGGAAATTTAAGAGAAAGTCCAAGTATACTAGAATTTTAATCTTTTCTTTCCTAACTTAAAATTATTCTCTGAATCTCCCTTAACATTTTAATAAAGATATTTGTGCTGTTCTGAATATTTAACTTGATGTCTTGAAGATAAAAGTCCAAGTCAAATAGGAGAAAGGACTCTTGGGTTCCATTAGCTCATGGGAGCCCAATCCTATGGTCAGGGAGGGCTGTTCTTTGTGTTATACAAGTTTCTGCTGCAACCATGTGGATGAGCAGAGGAGAAACAATTCCTAGAATAGCTATAACATTATCCTTAAATTTACTGTATGCTTACTGTGTGCCAGGCACTATATTAATCCTTGTATTTGTATCCTTTCATTTAATTCTCAACTGTCTTATGAGGAAGATACTGTTTTGAACTCCCAGATTCACAAAGACTGAACCAAGGTTCAGAAATATTGGACAATTTCCCCTATTACTTAGGTAAGATACAACAGAATGGAGATGTGAGTGCAGGCAACTTGACCTTAGAGCCCGTGATCTGTCCCCCCCATGCCAGAGCCCCTCCCAAAAGACAGTTGAAGTTGTTGTTGGCCCTAACACCCCACCAACGCCCATTACACTCACCCCTCCTACTCCTGAAATATATTAGGGAAAGAAGTTCAGCATTATTCCAAATACAATGATAGATTCCACAGAGGTCTAATCATTGAACATTTGTCCTCTGTGAGTGTTAATGAACTTCATATACAGGTGTTAGATATGCTATCTTCGAATTTAAAAGCTAAATAGAAATACAGATCTTTGGTTAGATGTACATATCTTGTGTAAAACATAATCCCTTAATATTATAATGGAAGTTAATAACAAAAAGAAGAGGAAAATTAGGAGGGAGGGTAAATATAGGGAAAGCTTTGGATCCATTTGTTGATGTTCAATGAATTTTCCTTTTCCCCATCACCTTCTTTAGACAGTCTTTAAAAATCACAAAACTTGCCTTCCAAGAACAGGGTATGATCCCACTCTAGTGGCTTCCAAACATGGGGTTTGAAGAGTCACTACCAACTGGTACCCCCACTTCTGATACTCTCTCCCACCATATAAAGTTTCTCAATGTTAAATCCACTCATATCTTCTGCATGTTTCCAGCCACGGAACAGGCTGCGTGGTCTAACCCAGAGAATGTCCTGTATTCTTCACGTCCTGTCTCCAAGCATCTGCCTTCAAAATTTAACTTTACACAGTGATCCACAAATCCATTTTTCCTAGTGTCCTCATGAAAGGTTAAATCTGTTCCTGAGAGTTAAGATGAGGGCAGGAATTAAATTGAAGCAGTGGGAATAAGATTAGGAATGTGGACATGTCAAAAGTACTAAGGAGAAACTAAAAGAAGAAAAAGAAAGTGGCTTAGGAGCAGACAGGCTAGGGACCAAGCAAGAGAAAAACTGCAGCACGCCCAGTTGTAGTGGTTTCTAGTTTTCTCCATCATAACAAAAATAAGAAGGGCTAAGGAAGGAGTCAAAGGATAAAGGATTTTAAGGTAGCTGCTCATAGCTATAGAGCTAAGTAAGGAAGCAAATGACACCTAAAGAGGATGGTGAACTGGGAGAAATGGGATACTGTGTGACAATTCAGAAGAGAGGGAAACTCCAACATTGTGATCAGGAGCAGGATAGTCCACATATGAGATGCTGGAAGTAAAATGAAACCTTTCCTAGATCGTACCCTACCTGGAGGGTGGGAGCCTTGTCTTTTACAATACAAGAGGGACTCATTGAAAACTATGACTTGGGCTATTACAGCTTTCCTAATATTCAGTGCTGTTCTCCTCTTTTTCCTCAGAGGGTGTGATGAGAATTACCCTAACTGTCTGAGGTTTTGAGGCTCCATTCCCAGACCCACCAGTCTGTTCCCTCTTACATACTGAAACCATATACAGTGGTATCATTGTGGACTTGGAAGCTGAACATCTAAGGTTAAATTCTGTCTTTCTTACTGGCAGTGTTAAACGTGGCAAGCTACCTGAAGATTTCAAGCTCAGCTTCTTTATCCATAAAAAAAAAAAAGATAGACTGTTATGGTTTGTATCTAGATTTCCCCACAAAGCCTCAGGTGGTCATAGGTGGGGTATTTTCAGAGATGCCTGGATCTAGACTGTGTGATTATTAAATTAGTCCATTGATTGGTTTGGCATAGTTCTGCTGGGATCAAGGATGTGATACCATGATTAAGGGCACTACGATTAAGGGTGGGAGTGCTACCCACCCTAAAGGCTGATAGTCTGGATAAGATATAAGGAACAGAAATAAGCTTGTCTATTCCATTGCTTGCATCCCTTGCTTACCTTGCTGCCTTCTACCTGTCTGCCATGCCACCCTGCCTTGGATCCAGTTGATTGTGGACTGAAACCACTACAAACCATGAGTTAAATAAACCTTTCTTCCCCTAACTTTGGGTGTTGGTTATTTTGTCTCAGCAATGAGAAAAAAGTAACTAAGACAGAATTTGGTACCAGGAGTGGGGTTTGAAACATTACAGAGAGCAGTCATCACATGTCACACTGAAAAGGGACCTCTCCAAACAAGTGCTTTCCTGGAGAAAATCCAGGATGCAGGGATCCTGGCATGCTTGAGAAAGTGAAGCCTGGTGAAGAGGAGGAGATGTTAGAGAAGAGTGCATGTCATGTAGGCTTTACAGACCTGGGAGAAGATGTCAGCTTTTCCTTGGATGTGATGGAAGTCATGAGACAGAGAGGGGTTGACTCTTTTGCTGTCAGTTTTAAAAGTCTCACTCTTCCTGTGGTGTTGAGAGTAGACTCTGCAGGAGAGTGCCAATCATTCTTCCACTGCTCCTGTAGATCCCTTCTCTGCCTTTCTCTGCCCTGCTTGGAGTCCTACTGCACCTCTGGGTGCTGTCATAAACCTTCTGTTTCCAAATAGGTGTGTGCCAGGACATAGATTGGCTTATGAGGGCTTTCTACAAAGTCAGACGTGGAAGAGTGTAGAGGGTCCATCTGCATACTGGAGACTCAAAAGGTCCAGCTGCAGGTCCAGAGCTCTGAAGGATCCAGTCAAAGGCCTGAAATTCACTGCAATGTCCCATACAAGTTCCCATCCAGACCCTGATAAGTCTGTGATGGAGGCTGAAGAGTCTGTGTTGGAAGCCAGAAGATTATGTCCAAGGTGAAGGTGAAGCCAGGAGATTATGTCCAAGGAAAGGTGGAGCCCCTCCAAAGGAATTGAAGCCAATCCAAAGAAAATGGAGCAGAGCCATCCTTCTTCATTTCTTTTTTACCATCCAGGTGATGGGCCACTCTGGGGTGCAGAATTGCTGAGCCAATTTACTTAAACTTCTCTTACAAGTTGACACAATCAATCAACCGTCACAATCCACCCCTTGTCAACTTGATAACCAGACACATTTCTTTAAACCAGTCTCCAGATACAAAATAAGCTCATAATTATGCCCAACATGTTATAACTATCCTGTGTACAAACGGAACTGCACTAATTCCTTCCCCATACCAATTTCTGTATTGGTTACCTTTCTAGAGCCAATCGTTTGCAAGAGAGCAGATTTAATACAGGACATTTACAAGTTATGACATTGACCCACAAGCCAAATGCAGGAAGAATGCTGAATGTCTGTCTATGCACTGAAGACCCAAAAGATACAGTCAAGGGCTGGGAGCCCACAGCACTGTCCCGTGTATGTCCGTGTCTGCAGATGATGACTGAAGAACTCTTTACTGGAATCAGGATACAATGCTCGCAGCAGAGATGAAAATCAGAGCTCCCCCAAAGCAACAGCAGCCAGCCACAATGACAGCAAGGCCCTAAGTTCCTCCTGTGATAAGAACAGCTGAATTCATTCAGGGAAACCAGCCCCAACAGAGCTTCTCCCTGGAAACAGCCGACAATTATCTTCTGCTCCCATTTTTCATGTTGTGTCAACAACAGTCCTCAGGTGGATCTTGTATGCCCCAAACCACACCAACTCAGTGTGGACCATTAGCTTTTTCACAGAAAAGTTCTGACAATAAAATAACATTTGTGAAAGTATTTTGTATCTTGGGAAGAGATATAATTGTTTGTTTTAAAATCCTAATTTCTTTTTAAAGTGAGGTTAGTAGACTTAACCCTGCAGTTGTCTGCCTCCCTGGTCTCCATATTCTCAGTGTCGAATGTACTGAATAGAATACAGTCAGCAGCAAACATTTATGGAATTAATGAACAATCTGATTAGTAACTAAAATTTACAATAAAACTGTTTCATACATAATTGAATGGAATTCAGGTAGGCCAAACGGAACTAATCCGAGGAACTTTAAGAACTTTTTAAAATACCAAAAGGCATTTAGTCATGAATCGGTAGAAGAATTTTAAAGTAAAATTTTTGAGTTCTATCAAACAATCTTGAACTCTTCACATTAAAGGCCCTGAAAAAACATTTTTGTTGTTTTGGGGATTTTTTGGTTTTAGGGGGTTTTTGGTTTGGGGTTTTTTGTTTTGTTTTGTTTTGTGTTTAGCTTTTTTGGAGACAGGATTTCACTGTGTAGTCCATGCTGGCTTTGAACTCACTATGTAGCCGATGCTGGCCTCAAGCTCTCAGCGATCCTCCTGGCTCAGCCTCTCGAGTGCTGGGATTACAGGTGTGCATCACCACACCCAGCTTTGAAAATTGTTTATTAAGTTTTATATAACTTCTTCTAGCTTATTTTCCTTCTAGAGGATCATCCATTATTGTGGGCCAACCCAGTGGTATCTCAGTATTTTGTTACTATGTTATCCACAGCAGGTTTTAATTTTTTTTTTCTATCCACTTCATGGCGTCATTTTCTGTGAGTTCCTTTAGTTTTGCTATTACCTGAGGCTCTCAGGCCATCATTGCAGTCTTGCCCACTACTGACAATCATGCTGGGAAGCTCTGGAGTGCTGGTCCTACTTTGTTCTTGAGATGTTTTATATCTGTCTTTTGATATAATACAAGTTTACAGAACCACTTTTTGTCTACATGTCATTTTTCTGGATTTATGAAGATTTCCACAATCAATTTTAGCTATTGACTTTTTTCTTTTAGCAAAAAGGTAGATTTGGCCATGAGTCAGTGGCTCACTGTCATTCTTAGCTTGGCCAAAAACGTATTCTCTGTCACTGATTTCATAATAGTGATAGAACCACATCTGCAATATGGATGAAATATGGATGATGGCTCTCTAAGTTTGTTATGCTATTTTTTAATGGAAGAACTATAAGCAACCTTACTGGAATGTTTAATATTTCATACACAATGTCTACAATTTTTCATGGGTGTTCAAAGCTGAATCTGAAGCATTCAAAAATTAACCACAGAAAACTGAATTTTCCAAATGAAAGATAAAGTTTACTGTTGAGAAGAGATTTCTGTTGATTAATGTAATGACTTGGGAGGAGTGGAGCTCACTTGCCTGCATCTTCATGTTTCCAAATGGGGCTTTGCATTGTTTAAAGCATGCAAGAGTTGGCTTATTGAGCTATTAGTTTGTGGAATAAAGAAATCAAATTTATATTATGAGTAGTAAATCTGCTACGTGATTCTATTATAGCCAGAGAATTTATGCTTATATTTTCTTTAATGCTGTATTGAGAATGCTGTGTAGTGGTTAGAATTCAAGTTTTTTAATGTCTCTATAATTCCATTTTTAAATCTATATAATGAAAATAATAATAGGATTGATTCTATGGGTGGTCAAGGAGATTAAATTTACTCATAAATTTAAAAGCACTTACAAAAGTGACTGATACAAATAATAGCTAAAAAATTATCCATCGTGACTTTGTTTATGTAGCATCTGAATTAAACATTTGAAGGGCCATTTTTCTGGGCTGACTTAGTTTCCAGCCCTGCTCTGCAGGTTGGGAAGGCCACAAGTCAGTGACTCACTGTCATTCTTAGCTTGGCCAAGAACATAGTCCCTGTCGTTGATTTCATAGCAGAGAGAGGCCCACATCTGCAAGTAGAAATTACCTTCACACTTACTTCTGTTAAAGCCCTGTTTTGTAGATGGCTTATTTATTAGATACAGATACTGCAGAAATCTATTTATTACATTGTTCTGGAGTCATAACTAATAGAACTATGTTTAAATGTAGGAAGGAAATAAGTCTCTTGGAAGCCTCAGACAGAAGAGTAAGGCAAGAATTGCAGAAATAGGGGTGTGTCAAAGGTGTATAAATGCAACTAGGTAACCTAATAATAAAATATTAGTTGCTCCCTCAATGATGATGCTCATTAACAAAGCCAATAAATCACATAGGAGATGTGTGTGCATGGCGAGGGTATTTCAGATCTACTCTGTTAACACATTCCCTTCTTTTTTTTTTTTTATTTTAAACCAAGAGCATGTATTGGTACATTCTACATACATTGGTCACA
>PVJO010030198.1:0-15847 GCA_004026905.1 Hystrix cristata
TTACAGCAGGTTCATTCATCATTTTCCATATTTTCCCTTTCCCCTGTTGCCTTTCTGCTTTTCCCCTTCTTTCCTTCTAGTACTCCTCTCCTCTGCACACCATCCTCCTTTTATATAATATCTATTACACCTCTTTGTCCTTATTTACAGTTATGGTTTCTCATATCAGAGAAACAATTCGATGTGTGCTCATGAGTGTTTGATTTATTTCTACCAGTGCCTTCTAACTTGAGTATGATGTCAACTGATCTCTGCTGTTTCTGCTCCTCTCAACTCCCAGCATATATTCCTGAAGTTTAAATTATTCCCTTTATTAAGTTCCATCCAGAATAACTGGGCACCAAACTGTTTATAACACATCAGCTTAATGTTATGGGCACATGTCCCCTTTAGAGTTAGTAGATTATGATTTAAAACAAGTCCCAGGGAGCAGACGGGCTCCTAGACAGAAGTCTGTGTTTATTCTTGGTGTTATTGCCTAGCAGATGCATGAGGGAAGTATCAAATAGTTAAGCCATTTACTCCAATACAATTGTGGGTACAGAATTTTAAATGTGCTTTTGTAGACATTGGCTCACTTCTGTAGGAAAATTTAAAATATTTTACAACTTTTTAAAACAGCAGGTAGAATTTATACTCTTAGTTACTGATTTAAAAACAGTATTATTGTGCCAGGCATGGTGGCACACACCTGTAATCTGGTATTTCGGGAGGCTGAGCAAGGAAAATACCAAGTTCTAGTAGGCCTGGGTTATTTAGCAACTTAGCAAGAGCCTATTTCAAAATAAGAAGTAAAAACAAACAAATACAAAACAAAATACAAAGGATTATTGAAAGTTATTGCATAGAGCCTCCAGTTCCTAGCTTCCTTCTCCAATTTTAGGCTGGAGCTGTAGACAGTAGTGATTCCTTGATGTCAAATACATTGGCAGAGCCATGAAAAGTCAGGAGCAGGAAGGCCATCAAGGGCAGGCCATAACAGCCAAACACAGCCAAATTCATTGAGACCAGACAAAGCCAGTACTTCATGCCAGGCATGTACTAGGTGTCTTGACATATTCTCTTGTGTCATCATTACAACAGCCATATGAAGCATCTGTTATCTCTGTTTCACAGGTGAGTCTTAGCAAAATCATATAGTTCATTTGTCACAAAAGACCGGATAAACTCAGTATGTATTGATTATATGTGTATGACACAAAATTATAACTTGGATCACATTCAGTGGAAAAGACTATTGAAACATTTTCTCTATTTCCTTTATGATGTAGTCCAAGGAAATGCCTATTATATTTCACCAGGAGTGATGTGAAAGTCCTAAGTCTGTTATGCGGAGCAAGAGCTACCAGATAGTGTCTCAGAGCTAGACAGCCTGTGGTGGCAAAGGAGGACTTCCAGACCCCGGGCCAGTTGGGATGCTTTCAGTCCTACATTTCCACCTATGCTGAGACAGCGTTCCTTGCCCTGGGAATGTTTAACTATCCTGCTTGCCATCTCACTACATCCAGTCACCATTGTCATTAAGTGCCCTCCTCAAGATCATCTGAGAAGTCTCTTGGGTGCCATGAGCTCCAGCTTCTCCATCAGTAATCTGGGAATAACAAAACTAACCTATGGGGTTATTTGGTGTTTAAATGGTACAAGGATATAACTTATGTGGTATTTTTAAAATATGAAATTCTTTTATGATTATTTCTTCATAAATCTGATAAACAGACATTAGTAATGGTTTATAAAATTCTTGAAGGAGGCTGGGTGTGATGGCACATGCCTATAATCCTAGTACCCAAGAGGCTGAGGCAGCAGGATTGCCGTGAATTCAAGGCCAACCTGAGCTACAAGACCCTGTCTCAAAAAATTATGTGGTAATTTTAATAGCAAAAAAAAAATGTATGATACTTTGCAAATCATTGCTGGCTCTGAAATCCCACCAGAAAACTAATTCATAATTTTTAAAAAGAAATTTTGCTTCATTGAAAACAAATTTGTAACTATAAGGCAAATTAAATGATTAAAAATGAGAAGAAAGTGGCTGAAACTAAGGAGTAAAACTAGATTTCTGAAATAAATATGGAAAAGCTTATTTAAAATTTTTTTTAAAAAAGAGTTTTATAACTGTCTCATTTGCGTAAAACTGCAAAACTGCTTTTCAAATGCAAATGAGGTAACTCAGTGAGAGATGTTTGACACATTTTAGGTTAGCCAGTTAACTTTTAGACCTTAGCACTGGTTCTTTAAATCTTATCATCATGTTTCTTCTCTGTGCTATATACCAACTACCTTATATTTCTCCTGAAGCTGTGATTATAACAAACATTTTAGCAGAATGTCTATGCCTGACTGTTTTCATAATTATAGCTCATTTTAATAAATATTTAGTGAGTTATAAATAGAGAGCATTGTATTAGGATTATGTAGACTCTGACAATTCACACAAAATTTGTCTTCTTTATAGGCCCAGATTCAAATAAGTCACATGAGAGTATAAGCTGTGTTTTATTCGAGATTTGCATAATGTGGACAAGGCAAGGAGTGATTTAAGAGGCCAGAAGTAATATAGTTTCTTAGAGATTCTTTATTAAGACCTAAATGATAAGTTAGAAAAGACAAGGGACATTTCCATATTCTTTGAAGATCTTGTGTTGCAAATACAGAAATCCATAGCGCAGGATGGATGGTGGATGGGGATTTGAATTTTCCTCGAGGTCATAGTAGACTGCGGCTTTAATTGCTTCTAAAGTAGGCGGAATGTTTTTGTGGCCTCCTCTTTTTGTAGACATACTCTCAGTTTTCTAAGTGTTCATCCCTAGACCGCAACAAGCAGGAAATACAATCTTTGTAAGACGAAGTCAACTAAAACAGAATATTTGATAAAAAGCTAGAGAAGGAAAATTTGAATAAGGAGCTGACTTGGAGTACTGACAGGCACTATGCACTTCGGAGCGTGGATGGAGAGGCGCTGGTGCTGGGACCCCTCTGGGGCAAGATGACTAAGAAAGTAACAGCAATGAAGATATGTGTTGGTTGCCCTGTCTTGTGTTTGGTGTGATGGGTAGTTTCATTATTCCCCTCATTCTTTGTGGTGCCAAAGGTGGAGGACCTGGGAAGAGGTCACTTGGGATTCTTCCTGGGGCCTGGCACAGTAAGATTCTTAGCTCGTATGAAATGAAGCGTGGTGAAGATCAGTTTGAGGAGCAGGGGAAAGAGAATAGGCAAAATTTAGAAGTAGGCAGACTGAAGATTAGAGGTCTGACTCTTCATTAATTATCTATGAGATCAGGGAAAATAATGCCAAATTTAGCAACTTTATCACTGAAATGTGCCTAAGAAGTTCTTACCTGCCTGGTATGAGAACCAGATGAGGCAATTTCTGTGATTGTGCCTTGTAAAACCCAAGTTCTCCTGTGAGGCGAGAAATCTCTGGGGGTAGGTAGGTTGAGGTGTGTCTGTCCCCTTGCTAATTGTATTTCTTTCTTTTAAAATTTCAATTTGTGCCTACTGGTAAGCACACAATAGATTGCTTTAAACATTTTACCCAAAACAATCCCGCATTTCTTGTCCAGTGTGATCTTTGGCGAATTTTTACTAAATATTTGGAGACCGATTTGTCTAAATTACATAATATTTCTATTTTTATATGGTATAATTTGTCTTTCTATAATTCCATATCTTTCGTGATTATTTTTAAATTTGTCAACTATTAACAATTGATATGTCTCAACTAGGGATGGTGCTCAAGTGGTATAGCACTTGCCTAGCATGAGGCCACGCGTGATCCCCAGCGTGTGGTAAGAAGAAACAAGAAGAAAGGGGCAGAGAGAGAGAGAGAGCGAGAGAGAGAGAGAGAGAGAGAGAGAGAGAGAGAGAGAGAAAGGAGGGAAGGAAGAAGGAGGAAGGATAAGAAAGGAAGAAGAACCACTAACACCCATCCGGAGACAGCAAAAGAACTTCATAAAAGAAACATTAGACACTGGGATAAGAAGACAATTAATTTTCTTTCCTAGATTTTTGCTGGTTTAGTTAAAAGTTGAGTGTGGCAATAATAAGAACAAAAACTGAGATGGGGGATAGAGATACCAAGCCTCCTGGTTAGGTAGCGTCTAGTTACGAGCTGGGCTGGAACAGTCTATTTTCTTTTGCAAGTTTGTTTAACATGGCATTTAAAATGGAGAGCTTGAGGCTGGCGATTTAGCATAGTGGTTAGCATGTTTGCCTAGCAAGTGCAAGGCCCTGAGGTTGATCCCTGGCACAAAAAAAAAAAAAAAAAAAGGGGAGAGTTTGACATTTACCTTAGAAAGAAGTTTATGGTGTTAACAAGGTGGAAGCACTTGGCCCAGTAAAGTGAGAAATTTCACTTGTATTGGGTAACTAAATGTGAAAACTTGAAGAAATTATAAAGATTTCATTGTGCTTCTAACAATATGGGAAATATCTTACTGATAAAGCAGGATTTGTAACTGGAGATATTCTACCAGCCAGTTCTGAAATGTTAGAAACCAGACAAGAGTGTGCACACTAAGCAATAAACTGCGCTGATTCCTGAGGTGTTGCCTGTGTCTAGCCCGAGTTGTTACAAAATTTGACACTGTATAAAGCTCAAAGTCTTCTCTCCCAGTCAGCATTACATTTGCAATGAGAAAGTCAGACCAGATTGAAAAAGTTTTCCCCCTGTTCTGTCTCCTCGGCCTGTCCCCTAACCAGCAGAGGGACAGATGTGTGAGTGCAAATGCAAACTACTCTGGCAGCTGCTACAGAGGAAGAGATGCCTATTATGACAAAGTATTCATACTGAGCAAGTGTCTTCTGTGCATTATGTCGCAGGTGGTTATATAACACATATAACATATGCTGTTTTAATAAGACACGTAGAGTGTGGAATTACCTGCAATTGGTTTTGAATTTCTCATATGAAAAATTTCCAAATAAGCTTCAGTTGAAGAGGCATAAGGAAGCGTTTCTTAATGATTCTAAAGGTCTGAGCTTTCATAGGACCAAATATGTTTGTTTAGGCCCTGAGATGACCGCTGAAGGGACCAGTGGCTAACTCTACAGTCTCGGGTCCCAATGCTTAAACACTGGCCTTTGGTTAGTATGCTGCACTGTTGGCAGAGCGCTCAAGAAAAGATGTGTCAGTCATCTGAGAACAATGGTACAAATAATAATAATAAAGAGTCATCTCCCAGCTATGTATGATTGAGTTGTTCCTTGTTGGTTTACTTTCCTAATGGCACTGAAAAGTCTCAAGCAATGACCTCTCAGTTCTTCTGTAAAGCTGTGCCTTTCCACTGCCGGTGTCTTCGCTCCTGCCGTGCCTCTTTGCTTTATCTTTTTAAACTTCAGAGGTACTGAACTGTTGTTCCCTTTGAAAGCCCAGACATGTCAAGCAATCTTCCTAATCTTGAGATATTCTCCATTTCTGAAGTTCTCAATTCAGAAAACCTGCTCGTGTATGCAACTAAGGCTCCATCAATCAAATGTACTATCACCAGCCTTAGACTCAAAAGCCAGAGCTGTGCAAAGTAGCCATGGCATGGGGACACTCTGGTGCAAGGTGATGGGTTCATCCATTTCCTGGAAGCAGTAATCATTCAATTTCTGGAGTCATGTGGTTGGATTGGAGTACAAGGGAGGTAGCAATGGTGTGTTCACTGGAACAGCTTCATGATTAGATTTGGGGTGTTATTTCTGGCTGCATATGCTCTTAGGAAATCTATCAGCCTTCTACTGGTAAATATATTTACTGCTATAATCACTCACATACAATTCCTCTTGTTGGTATGCAAAAATACCCATGCCATATGCTCAGAACCCAGTTCAAAAACATCACCTCTATAGCTGTCCTCTGCCCTTCTGGAAGGAGTTAATTCTTCCTCCTACTGGTTCTTAGGACTTCATTCAAGACAGGATGCGGTCTTTGCTTGCTTCAAGATCTGTATTCTCCTTCACCCAGAGCCAGCACAGTGCATGCTGCATGGTGGTCTCTCAGCAATCATGTGTGAGTGGCCACGCGATCTGCAAATCAGCATGCACACCCTTTCTTGGAGCGTTTGACAGGTATAACATGACTGCAGGGAATCTTCTGGGAAACCCTGCTGTGAAACTTATTTAGGGTCGCTTGTTCAAAAGTCATACCCTGATCTGGCTGAAATCAGATTCTCCCTGGGTCTCCAGTAATGTACATTCACAGCTCATTTACATTTTTTAGTTTCTTTACTTTTACTGTTTACGGTCTTATAAACTGCGACTACTTTCCCTAGTAAAAGGCTGTAATGAACTTGTTGGATGTTATTGTGTCTATTTTATTAAATATGAGTTTTTAACTGAAAACAGCAAGCTGTTGCCATAACTGTAGTTAATGATACTTAAAGAGATGAATATTTTTAACCTTGTTTCCATGATTCACTGCCATGTGCTTTTACATTCAGATATACCTCATTGTTGCATTTTTCATCTGTGTGGAGTTGTAGAACTATCTTAGTTCCTTAATCTCTCTGCAGATGAAAGTTTTCCTTCACCATTTTCCCTTGTTCTGTAATGAAAATGATAAGACTTTCTTAACGGGTGCAAGATCATCTCTCTCCCAAAGTCTCTTCTTTTCCAAACCATCTTTAGTCCTGTCTACCAAAAGTTAACTGTACTTCTTTACCTCATGAACAATTTTTTAAAAAATTCTCCACACTTACACTATTGGCAAACTTATCCTTTTATCTTAGTTCTTGTTGCTATTATCATAGTTCTATGAACTTATGAACAAATAATTTGAGGAGAGGGTGCATCCTTGGGTGGTCAAGGGATGCTGTAGTAAGCTATGATGTTTTAATTATTGTTTAAATATCATATCTGGAATCTTAGTGTTTCAGGAGTCAACCAACAAGGAAAGCAAGCAGATTATCACCTGGATAAAATGGTGCAATTTCACCTCACTGTCCTATCAATTAATTTCAAGGTGAAACTCAAATGGACCATTAAAAGGTGAAATGAAAATAGGATACTTCAAGCCTGTTCTATTTTTGTTTCCTAATTTAATATCTCTTAAAATTGGGAGGCAGAATGCAGGTGTTAGCTGGGGGAGATGTGAGAGTGGAGGTCATGAAGGAGAAGGGCATTAAAACATGCATATTACATGAGGGATTAATTGCCAGGAGTGCATGAGAAGAATTACGGCAGTTAATATTCAAGAGCCTGAGCATTATCAACATGGGAAATGGTCACATAGCTCCAAACATAGGAGGGCTCTAAAGGACTGATAAAAAGTGTTTGGCTTCTCTCTTCCTAAATGACAGAAAATGCTATGGGGGAAAATTGCTAAAGGTGAGATGCATTGTGCAGTTTAGCCTAAGTATTTTCTACTTTAAATTCTGAACAATGCTTATGGTAAGTGAGACTCTATTAAAAAATAGGAGCGGGGTGCCTTGTGGTGTTTCTAGATTTTATGGTATACCTTTTAGCCAGGCCTGCTTATTTGGTGACTCTGTAGCAATAATACTGTACATTGATGATTTAGGCTTATCATCCAAAGCTCGAGGCATGATTAAATTATAAGCACTAAATGGGAATTCAATTATGCTTTCTCCATCCTATTTACTAAAGCAGAAAATTGGAATCATTACTCTTAGAGTAGTGTTTTTCACTTGTGGGAGGAGAGGGGGCAGAGACAGGCCTCCCCCACTAGACCATACCACATTCCTCCAGAGGGTGTATTAGAATACATATTTAACACTATAAAACTTTACGATTAAAGCATCACAAAAAGACATTTTAAAAAAGTAAGCAACATCAGAAAAGCTGAAGGAAAGTTTTTGGCAGCTGAGAACATACAGAAGATAAACTTGGTGGTGATTTCATTGTGGAGATGATAGCAAGATCATGTCTGATAATATACTGGAGCAGAAGCTCCGGGGATATGAGGTTCTTTTTTGTGCTTGTCAAGAGAAGGATGAGATTTAAAAAGCTCTGAGAAGCAGGAGCCCATGAAGGGACATGCATCGACATCCCAACAAGGATGTTGCCCTTCATTTAACTGGAAAATTAAACTTAACGGAAACCTTCTGAGCATTCTGATTACTAGATGATCATCTGTCACCGGTTCTTTTCTTTCTCTTGCATTCAATATTTTGGTAGTATGTAGACCCGACCTTCCGGCAGTGGTCTGTGTGAAGCCAGAGGAATTCTTCATGGTGCTGTGGAATTCCTCTAAGGCTGGGGACATAAGAAAGAGGAACCATGGAGAACAGATGGCCCTTGTATTTGATTCTTCACAAAATGGGGTAATAGAGTGTTCACTAATGCCTGGATTCTGTTACCTGAATTTTCTTGCTTTGCTTGGAGGAAGTGCACAAGTAAGAAATATCTTTTCTTTCATCTTTTCATTTCTCACTAAGCTTGTGAGGAAAAGAAATGACATTAAGGAATTCTTTGTAAGTGTTAAATTTGTCCTTCTTTCAAATCTAGCACTGTTTAAGGTTATAAAATCATCAAGGGAATTTGAGAAAAGGAAGAAAAGACTATAAGCCATGTACTTATCAGATATTTGAAGATTAGTGGTCTTAACCATGTTTTCCTTAATATCTGAAGATCTCATGCCAAAGTTAAGATCCAGAATCTTTAATATAGGATAAATCATTCAAGAATTTGATCAGTTGCATTCACAGGCCAAATACTGTATTAGCTTTAAAATCATATTTTTCATACCCTTTTACCTTTTTAATTTAAAGATTTTACTTTCAATAAAAATATTTCTTTACATTGTTTCATGATTATATTTGCTGTAATTATCAGAAATATGCACTCTGACACGATTATAGAGTAGTCCTATTATAGGAAGCAGGGATACTGTGCTTAAGAGGGCTTTGTGCTGATTGCTGGTTCCTCAATTTAGAAAGGATTCGGAGAAATACAGAGAAAGCCAAAATATCAATAAAAAAGTTAAAGGATCTGAATTCAGATGCTGAGGCCAAAAAATATTATGGATATATACCTAGGAGAAAACAAGAGCCTCAGTTTGCCATGTGCAGGGTCTGTACCAGTATTATCCCCAGTGCTCTTTAGGCTGCTAATAGTATTCTGTGACGAAGGCCACTTCTATGTACAGTTAAGTGACTGTTAACCATGCTGGCAGAGGTATGACTTCTAGGAACACTTCCTGAAATGTACTGTGACAAACACTGTGACACAAAGACAGAGGCTACGTGTCACATCACGGAGTGGGTGTGTCCTACTGTGCCTGGTCCCTAGAAGCAGCTGGAAACAAGTCTTTGGACCCATCTTCCAGTTGTTAGGCCTGTAACTCAGTAAGCATAGGACTGACTTCCCATAAATGCCTATTCGACACTTTCACAACATAAAACAGTATTTGACCAAGCATGCAATTCCAAAGGCTCTTTCTACTTTGTTCTACTTTTTCTATGCAGAAAATAATAAAAATTGCCATATGAAGTCACAGTCAAAAGTAAGGGGCAAAAAATGGGATGAAGAAAGTATTACTGAAGTAGACCAAGCAGTTATTTAAGTAAACATAGTATTTTTTTTTGAGTTTGGTGATGTTTGTGCTATTTGTAAACTTTAAAAATTTTTCAGTTTTAAAATCCCACTTTTTTGAGTTTTCTTTTAGAAGTCTAAGTCTATATTTAATTTGTATCTAATACCCTACTCATATTTTTAAATTATCCTTTTAAAAAGTATCCTCCTGGGTCGCCCAAGTTTCAGATTGCCCCCAGACCTGAACGTGTAACTGCAAATATGCCATCCTAACTTAAAACAACAAATCCCAGATAGTTTGTCTCTCTAAATGTGTGCAAAGGTCTGAAACACACTCCAGGGGGGCATTTCTCACATGTCTCTGGGGGTTCATCTGTTTGGTCAGCTGGGACACAATTCTCCCAATTTACCATTAGTAAGTCCGGGCTGGACTGAGGCTCAGAGGGGCTCCTGATTAAGTATCTCATCCAATATTTTGTTCTTGCTGCTGTCTGGAAGGATTAATTCAACATAATTTATCAAGGAGGAAATATATCTTGTTAATTCAAATATGCCTAAATAAAAGTTAATCTGTCTTGTTCTTTGAGACAATAATTGTGAATAAAATACAATAGAAAATGATGTAAGGACCCACATCCATTAGTAGAGTCATCCGTTGGCATTAGTTATCGATGTGCTTTAGCTGAGTTTTATCTTGACTATCTTCTGAAATATACTTAGCTACAGCAGCAAGAAGTACAGTGTACCATTTATCATTCAACTGCTGTTTGCCCCCGAAACATAATAGAGCCATGGTACTTTGATTACCCTGAGTGATTTCTCTTTGGGGCTTGGTGAGGACTCAGATTCCCTTAGTATAGATATCAGTCTTAATTGAATGTACATGATGACAAAACACAGACAATAGGATAGTGGGGAAGGGCAGCTAAATAACTCCACTTGAATTAGTTATGAGGGGAGAAGCCAGCAAAGCGAGGCTGGTGTCATTGCCACTGATCCCCAGGCGGGAGGAGGTGCTCCTCTGCTAGATAACAGGCGTGGGGGTCACAGCCTCACAGCCGAATTCTGAGGTCTGCCGCGTGTGCACTGTGTGTCCTGAGGGCCCAGGACACCCGTGAGCCCACTTGTGCTGTTTTATAGCACAGCGTTGGGGCTGCTGCTTCCTCTTTACTTTTGTGCCCAAATTCTATTCAAAGCCTTTATCGTGTCTTCTCCCCTTCTCTCTTTACTGAACATCCTAATTTTATTCTTTGTAACCATTTTTATTTTCTTGCTTATGTTGTATTGTTTATCACAGTGCCTGGCACTGGGTAGGTACTCAGATATTTGTTGAATTAATGGTCATGACATTTTACATTAATGATAGCAAATGAAATTTGTTATTAATTGTAACAATAAAAATGATAGGGGCTGGGGATTTAGCTCAGTGGTTAGAGTGCTTGCCTTGCAAGCACGAGGGCCTGAGTTTGATCCCCAGCACCACAAAAAAAAACAAACAAACAAACAAACAAAAACAAAAACAAAAACAAAAAAACAATAAAAATGATAAAACAAAGAGCAACAATGGTTGTTACCATATGTTAAATGTTTAACATACTGTTTTTTTTTTATTTTTCACAGAAACTTTGTAAAGTATCTACAACTGTCTGTATTTACAGAGACTTAGAGAAATGAAGGAATGACTCTAGTACATCAGATAAGATTATGCAGATAAGGTCTTTGGGGGAAGAGTGCATCTAAGGATTCTGCTTTTTTGTATTTATTCTGTACAGAATAAAATGATTCATATATTATGTAAATAACTATATAATTCATCATACATACACATGTACAGTCACACACACATACCTACACACACAAACAGGATGATTCCTGTTTCATATTTCTATTCCCAAATTCTTGTGGAATGTACTAGTCTGGTAAGCTTATTAATGAACTTTTGTTTGTTTTCCTCTGAAAAGCTATTCCAGGCATTTTGTCTGGTGCTTTGATTTAAGATGGAGTAGTTCAATTGTATTTAGAGCACTTAATGTTCAATAGTGAAGAAAGATGCCATATTGGAAATGGTGACTCATTTTCAACACAAATGGACATAAGAGTCACATTTAACATCCATATAATGAAAGGCGGGGCAACAAGAGAAATGCATAATGAATTTATTTAATCATAGTTTTATATAGGAGCTTTCAGGGACACAGGAGCTTTCAGACGTAAAGATCCTAAATTTTTTTTTGCTTAGGTTTGATGAAGCGTGAACAACAGTTTAAAAACATGATTATACAAAATGCATATGCTCTAATGGGGGTAGACTGAATGTGGTTGTGGAGAATCTAAACTAAGTCTGCCATTTCAGATTCTTTTTTTTTTTAACCAAGAACATGTATTGGTACAATGTACATATAATGGTTACATTCATCCCATTTATTTTGTACCTGTACGTGATGCATCTTGGTTCTCCACCCTCTTCCCTGCCCCTCCCCTCTATTCCCTTCCCTATTTTGCCATTTCAGATTCTTTCGGGCTCTCTGTAGCTTTCTTTTCTCTTAGGTGTGGAGAAAGACCCCTTCTGGAGTGAGAGTATTCAGACATACTATTGGACAAAGTAGTGTGGAGAATTTCTCTGTGGTCAGCTCTCAAAAAGAAAGGAGGAGGTTAGAATAATATTTCCAGGTTTTATGGCCCACTTCGAGGAAGGGGAATTCTTATTTCTATGGCTTGCATTGGAGGAAAAGAAAAACAAGAATCAGGTTGGCAGGAGAAGGTCGGAGAAAGATTTTGCTTCTGAAGTCCTGCCAGTGTCCTTTGATTCTAAGTACTCAGCTATGCTAAAGCACTATACTTTGGGATATTATTTTCTTTTTTATTTAAAACATTCAAAGCATTTAACTAAAATCTAAATTTTCATACATTCCTATAACATATTTTGATCATATCTATCCCTCCATTACCTTCCTTCACACTGCCCTTGGGTATCGTTTTCTGAGTCCAACACTATAATGGTAAATCTCACTTTCACATCTACGATGTTCTAGAAACTTTATTCTGTTTTAAATTGAGTAAGTTGGGTCCAGATGACCCATCTGAGCTGAAGCAGCCAGTTAAAAAGGAATGTACCTTGAGACCATAATTTTTTTTTTTAGGCCATAAAATTAAGTGACACAGAAGTTTAAGTATAGCATAGCTTCTCTTATATGATAAACCCAAAATATAAATAAAGATCAAAATAAAATATAGATAATAGGAAATAGGGAAATAAATCTTTTGTAAAAGGGAAGGGGACCAAGAGATGGAGGGAGGGGAAATGCAGAGGAGGGAAAAGGAATGAAAAAAGAATTGAGGTGTGTTATGTATATGTACCAGCTCTGCACGAGGAATGTAATCATTATCTACCTCAAACATGTACTAATTAAAAACTAAAAAAACAAACAGGAAATAGAATTGTAACAATGGTTTCTCAGTTACTATTGCCACAATAGTTTTCAAAAATATTGTAGGAAATAGCCTTGTCTGTAAAAATGAAAATTGGGTGCTATTTTGATGAACATAACTTTGATACTCTCACAGTGCTTTTGTCCCTCACCTTCTCATTTGTTCAACTGTGTCTCAAGAGCAACAAGAACAAAGAGAAAAACTGGTCATTGAGGAGCCAATGAATTTACTGCTTATGTCCACTCAGCTTTGGTTGGGTTGAGGACGGCAGCAAAGGCAGGAGGGGAAGGGTTATTATGTAGCCTACTCTCCGCTGGGAAGTTGACTTATTGGGGCTAAGGATATGTTTGATCTCCAGGAAAAAAAAAAAAAAGACTTCTACGTCTATAACCAATTTCCTGGCTAAGATCTAGATTGTGTGTCCCTGAACCTTGGGTCTGGTTTAAATGATACAAGGTTCACTTAGAAGAAAATCTTGCTGTTATCTCTTTTGACGCAGAATCATTTCATACCTGATAGTGTTTCCTCATTTGGTTGACAACAGGATCTGTTGCTTCTCACTCAAAGACATTTTTTCCTTTCAGTGCAAATCAAGCAGTACTGAAATTCATGCCTGTACATACGCATTCTGAGCCCTGTGATTTTCATATACTGTCTTCCCACTGCTGCACAAACTGAGTTAGCATTTCATCTTCTTTCGTTTTTCTTAAGTATCCCAAGATCATATGGTTTAGAAAAAGGAGAAGCATTTCTCAGTGTGACTAAAATAAAGAAAAACTATGTTTTCAATATATATCATGTAAGTTTCCAAAATTTAGTTTGGCAAATCCTCTGGCGTTCCTAAAAGCTGCTGAGTTCAGTTGAGAACATCCTCTGCGAAGGACAGTGACTATTCGTTCTTTCAGATAAGTTAAAGATTATTTATTTCAGGTCAGTTATTTCACATCTCTACTGAAAAACTACCAAAGAATGAATGAAGCTGTCTAATTTTCTCTTTGTCTTTAAGTTCCTGTATGACATGCTACCTGGGAGATAAAGCAAATCCTACAAAGAATAAATGAGAAAACAGTATGTGGTAATAAATCATGAAGGAGGCAATGATAAAGGGTAGTTATAAGAGAAACATCAGTTTGGGTTCATAATGCCTTAAGGGTCTTTTTATATGAAAAATGCTTGCTTTGTATTATCATATCACCAGTAAAGTAATCACTTTACTGGGTGAAAACCCATTTATTCTTCTGAATGTTTTTCCTCGCCAGTGTTCTCACTGAAGCACCGTGTGGAAGGGAAGCATCGTCTTTTGGCTGTTGTGCAAGAAAGTCATCAGCCCTCGCTGTGTCACCTTGGAGTGCTCATAATGAAATGGTGACACGGGCAGCATAGTCGTAATTGATTACATTGAAATTTCATCACCCTAGATCCCCATTTTGCATATTTGATCCTTCGCTGGAAGACCTCTGACAAATAGAGCTATTTGTGGCTAAAATGTCAACATATTTGGGCTTCTCCTCATTCTCAGAAACTGCCTTTGGGAATTTTATAAGCCCTTGTGTTTGAGTCAGAAAGTCTAAGAAACCAAGCCCAAACTTTATTTCTTTATTTCCAATCACGTATGTTTTAAACCTGACTTACTAGAGTAGACAGAGGGAAATTCATGCCGTGGAATTCCGGGGAAGCCAGAGAAAGACACACTGAGATGGTAGGCTGCCTGTTGAGAGAGAGGTAGTAGGAAAAGCCACACTGAGCTTCACATTCTAGAGGCTGTGTGGAGTAGGAAGTGAATACAAAAAGCATGAATTTAAGGAAACAGGAGAGAGTCCTGTGATTACAGAAGTCTGTGAAAGTGTGACTGAATTTCTCTCCTATAACAAAACTAAATTTTTCATCCTACGATTTAGTGCACTCATAAGATGAATTAAAGCATGAGAGAGACACATGATGGTAGAAAAAAAATCACAGGCGGGGAGTGCCTGGGAAGAAAGGCTGAGATGAACAGTTTTGGAAGGAGGCAGGTAAGCGTCCCTACAGATTGCTAGGTCTCAGAGGAATAGGAGAACTGAGATTGACCCGAAAGTTGCATGTTTTGCCCACCCAGGATCTTTGAACTATAGAATAAAGACTCGGTGCCTTGTTGAAATGGAATTGGGTTGTTTCTGTCGTACTGAGCAAGAAGTATGAACTTCCAGTGTGTGTTCTGCATGCTGGGCACGTGGTTCTGAGCAGTGATGCGGATTGAGGGTAGTCCAGGGAGCCTCCCTCTGAAGGCAGAAGAAAGGTGTAGAAAGCATTTTATGGTTAGCAGAGACAGCCACCACTTAAAACTTGATGTACTGGAATTCGATTTACACCTTATGTGAGTTTGCTGAATTTATAACTCATATGAACTGTTCCCCTTGAAAGGAAATAATGCTGATTTTAAGAAATGAGTTAGCTCTGGTGAGATAGAGTTGTTATAAAAAGAGCAAGCTTGCCACTCAAAAACAGAACCCAGGAAGGCAGGCTGATGAGCCACTGTTCATTGTGTCTCTGCCTAAATCGTGTTTGTTTTCTCTTTTGCTTCCACCAGTTTTCTTTCTTTTTTTTTTTTTTTTTTAATTTTAAACCAAGAACATGTATTGGTACATTCTACATACAATGGTCACATTCATTACATTAATTCTGTACCTATACATGATGTATCTTGGTTCTCCCCCCTCTCCCCCCCCTGCACCCTCCCTCCCTATTTACAGCAGGTTCATTTATCATTTTCCATATTTTCCCTTTCCCCTCTTTTTCCTGTTGCCTTTCTGCTTTTCCCCTTCTTTCTTTCTAGTACTTCTCTCCTCTGCTCACCATCCTCCTTTTATATAATATCTATTACACCTCTTTGTCCTTATTTACAATTATGGTCTCTCATATCATAGAAACAATTCGATGCGTGCTCATGAGTGTCCGATTTATT
>PVJO010030199.1:0-15817 GCA_004026905.1 Hystrix cristata
AGAAGTCTGATCCAGTCACATCAAGTGAAGTTAACCCTTCATACACTACAAATGAATTAACTCCTAGAATAGAGAGCTTTGGCAGACCTCGGTTTGAACGTTCAATTTATCGATTATTTGAACAAGCCGAGAGCTGCACTATAGGGGCCGTTGCTGAATACCACACATCCTCCTAACAGTCTGTAGTGGGGTGTTACTGGAGACACAGAAACTTGCCTCGTGTAACATAAGGAAGACTTAACAGACCTTAATTTATCAAAAGCATAATCTGAGCCTAATATTAATGAACGCATTTAGAAAATAGGCAGAAAAAGGTTTAGGAAACAGGAACCAGAGCAAGATACATTTACATTCCTCTAATTCCACAGTGGAATTCCACTATTGTACTAAACGTGACCTCTTGCCATACCTTGTTATTACATCATTCATTCAAAATTCAAATTATCAAGAGAAGAGGTTTAATAGATTGAGTCTCCCTTGTTCCTGAAGAGGGATAGTGAAGATCTGACCCCTAAAACTTCCATTATGAAGGTAACCGCTGTCCTCTACCAGGACTACACCCAAACAGAGATTGCCTAGAATGGAAATTTATTTGCTAAGAGTGAAAGTGACAAATTTTCACTGTACTAAATTAAGCCACGTATCTAACAATCCAATTCAATTACACTTGTTCTAAGCAAAGGTCCTTATGCTTTTTCTTAAAATCACAATAAAGATGTCAACAAACCCAACAGATTCAACATCACAAAACACAGCTATGTAGGAGTGAACTTTGCCAGTACCACGGACAGGGATATCAATATGTATACCGGCATCGTGACAGCAAAGATAGTGTTCACTTCCTTCTGTAGTCCTCGATGGACATTCATACTAACTCTAGGCTGTAGGGAGCAAAAGAGATTTGAATTACCTATTGTATAAAATTTTGCCTGTTCATAAGTCCCTACCAGAGATCAAAATGCATCTGACAGTTACCTACATAAGAACTATCACGAACGTTATGGATTTACACAAAACAAATCACAGCCATATCCATACTCACCCCACAGCCTGAACATTGGGTTGTTTTCAAAGTTCCTCTCCCAGATTAACTAGCCCATTGCCCTTAATTTCAGTCTTCCCCAAGTTCTCAGCACATGGAGAAAGGTAGACAAATTTTCTACTACAGCATAGCACACATGGCCTTAAATCCAACTAGCTATGGCACCCTTATTCCCAACTGAAACTTCTGAACCACATATGTATATTTTTATCAGCATGTGGTCTTCTGTGCTCCAACCGGAGTCTCCCATCAAGCTCAGCTTATAGCATTCTAGATTCTCTCTGACACGAACCGTTCTAAACACCTCCTGAAAACTAGTTCCAACAACTTCCAAAGCACACAGTCAGTCATAGTCATGACAATGACCCTACTTCTGTTACCTAAATCTGTCCTATTCACTTTTCTTGTCACTGGGACACAATACCCGACACCCACAATTTAAAAAAGAGGTTTACTTTGACTCACGGTTACAGTCCATTATTGACAGGCTCAAAGGCAGAAACAGCATAGTGGAAGGGCCATGGCAGAGGGAAGCTGCTTACTGCCTGGTGGCCAGGAAGCAAAGAAAAATGAGGAGTCAGGCAGGAGGACGTACCCTTCCAAGTCCTGTCACAGTGATGCAACTGCAACCAAGCCCACCTCCAAACAGCACATTTGACACATTCATAGAGCCCCTATGGTCCAATTACCTTCCAAACCTTGAGGCTTTGGGGGCCATTTTAAAGCTAAAACGTAACAATCCCCAAACCCCAATCCTTTCTCTTCCTAATCCAAGTGATTAGAGCAGTAGATACTGTATAGACACCCCCATGGCAGAAGCTAGACAGATACACACCAACTCCACTCTGGAAACATTTCCCACATTCTCTGACAGTTAATGTTGGGCTATCGGCCGGATTTTGGCCACTGAAATGCAAATAAATCTAATTTATTCCCTTCCAACATTCACAAAATGCCTCCTGTCATACTTGTCTATCTCCTGTTTGCATGTCTGAAAGTTCAGGATGCTGAATTAGCAGAAACACCTAATAAAGTTCCCTACATAACTGAGTGTGAGAGCCACTCAGAGCACCCCAGTGATTGGTGATGAAAGACACAGACTTCTACTGTACAGAGTCACTAAAATATAGAATGGTTATAAAAATATACACTATTTTGATTAATATAATGGTGTATAAAAGCTTCCATTATATAATCCTTATATTTAAATAAAATTGATAATTCTCTATTGCATCTCTGTTATCATATGTTTTCCAAGATATTTGTGAATTTCCAAGCTCATACATTTGTTCCCATTTCTTGCTATCTTTCCTAGTTTTGCTAAATTTGATTTGACTTAAATTTTGCCTTTTTAAGATATGTTCTATCTCTTTACTATGTTGATTCAGTTATGAAAAATACTCTATCATTTATTTGATACTATCACTCGCACAAATTTTACAGAACATGTGAGATAATGAAAAGGAATTTCGTTGCCATGAAGTAAACAAATAAATTATGATCATGAGGCATATATTTTTTAAAAATACTCTGGCCTTCCTCACCTTGTTTTTCACTGACTTTTATGATTTAGATCTAAAATGTTCCCCTAAATCCTCATGTATTGAGATGTGGGATTTTGCGAGATGATTGAGGATGAGGGTGGAGACCGTACTTATCAGTGTCCTGATCAATTAATGCTATCATGGCTGCATTTGCTGTTAGACGTCAGGGCCTTCTTGGAGGTGGGTCACTCAGAATGTAATTTGGAAGGGCGTATTCTTGTCCTATGCTATCATGGCTGCATTTGCTGTTAGACGTCAGGGCCTTCTTGGAGGTGGGTCACTCAGAATGTAATTTGGAAGGGCGTATTCTTGTCCTAGCTCTTCCCTTCTCCGCCTCCCTCAGCCATCTCCTTCCATCATACCATATTTGCCTTCCATCAGGGAGGTCATGGCCTGAAAATTAAGCCTCTTCTGTAAGTGGCGGGTGCTGGATATCGTACTCAGCAACATGAAAGCTTACTAATACACTCACCTACATATCTCCACCCTCGTCTGGGCTGCTCCCACCTATTTCTTCTTTTTCCACTTCTTTTGGTTCCATTCTCTGCTGTCCTCATGATGCCACTTTCAAGAGTTCTCTTTGCCTAGTTTTGTACATTTGAGACTACTGATTGTCTTCATAATGAAATACATTTATTAGAATGTGTTCATAAAAAGTTGTCTATTTGACAAAAATTCTGTAATATCATGGAGAGTGGTATCTGTTTCTTCTCACCGTAGATGAGCAACACGTCTCCAAATATTCTGTTTCACCTGAGGAGAGCCACTATTTTCTAATATACATTCTTTAGATATGTTCCAGTACCTAAGCCAAAAACCTCTGAACAGTAAAGAAGAGAATCTTTCCTATAGGAAGGACTCAGGAATTTCTGGTGATTCAGTGGCCCTTCACTGGGGCACTTCGGGAGAGGTATCGCACTGACAGTGTTCCTGACACATCTCACGTAACCTCCTTGCAATTTCATACCACCTATATATTGAACTCACGCATATTAAGATCCAATTCTGTCATCGGATTTCTTGTGAAGTGACTGAATTGTGATCCCCAATTGACCAGGAATGAAATAGAAAAAGTATATCTTGATCAAAGGCAGAGAGCCTCCCAAATTACATTTTGCATTACACAAAAATTATGAGCTATATCTATTGGAAACAACTAAAGAAAGAGAAGAACTCAAATTACAGAAGACACAATAGAATAAAACTGGATGGAATGATGATTTCTGCAGCTAAACTATAGAAAACAAACAAGAAATTGAAACAATGTAAACCCAAGCCTTAGGAACATTCTCCTGTATTTGTTAGCATATACTGCACGAGGATGTATGTAAAAAATCCTGACAGAGCCGTATTACAGTTCTCTATTCGATTCTTATGTAGGTTGGCATAAAGTTACCATTAATTGCTTGAGGGCTCTATAACCCTTTTATTGAGTTTATTGAAAAGCGTGTTTGAGAAATGCTATCCAACTCTGGTGAGCTGAGTAGCTTAAATAAAGCTTAAACAAAGCTTTTTCCATTTCAAGCATCTAAGTTACTCGGCAGTTTTGGGATCTGAGTGAGACCCCAGAGGAAAGAGTCAACAAAACCAGGCCATAAAATCAGGAAGGCGTTGCATGTTTGGATTCAGGACTAGACACAGGCAAAACAGAAAGAATGCCTTTAAAATGCACACTTTCTGCAACAAGGCAAAACCAATGTACAAACATTTTGTTGAGATTGCAGAAGAGAGACATTGAAATGTTTTCAGCAAATAAAGATTTTTCAAAGAAGTATATTTAATTGTGTCTATTAATATTATTGATGGTTTTATTTTAGTCTGATACCTTTACTACTTATAAGGACTCTAAATTATCTGCAAAGGCATTTATATGCTTATTTGTTATCTAAGTCACTTTATGCCTATTTTCAGGAATGAATTCAGGATTTATGGGTGAAAATTGCATATAGCATTCTTCTTTAATTATCTGGTCACATGAAAACATTACTGAGACCTTAGCCAAAGCCTTGCTAAGTACCTTTGCTAGTTATAGTAGTTTCATGCCCTATTATTTTCAAATTCATTTTACATTTGAACGAATATTTAACCTAGTTATATTACATATTTACCTTAGATGTAAATGTTACATATTATTATATGTAGGTAGGTAGTAATATCCAGTCAGAGAAGGAATGGGCTCTCAGGAAAGTCAGCAGCAAAGATAAAGACAACAGAATTGTGCCTGGAGGTGCATCTGAAGAAGGTCAGGCCTCAAGATAAAGATGCAATGACCAGGCCTACATGCCTTCCCAAAGGAAAAACGGTAACTTGGAATTATACTATAATTAGTATCATTTGGTTCAGTAAAGTCCAGCTAGACACCCAGGTGGATGACCAGAGCATCCGGACCCATCCCTGCCCCAAAATGCCTTTGTTCTTTCAATGTACCCTTGCTATGTGACCTGCTTCCCTACTGGATCAATATTGGCTAAGCAGCTACACTTACAATCTTATTGGTAGATTGTAGTTTTACCCACATTGAACTTATCTCGTGATTTTGCTCTATAAAACACTCTTAGAGAAATGACCTTGGTAGGAAGCCACTTCCAGGACCCATCCTGTCTCTCAGGAGCTATGTCACAATAAACCTTTCCCACTCTTAATCTCCTTTGCCCTTTGGAATTCATTCTTTGATTTCAGGGGACACGAACTCAGTATATCTGACACCTAGCAGGTTATAGTTCTCCTATATAAATATCACTTTCTAAAAGTGATTCATTTTTTTTTTCATTTTTTTCCCCTATTTATCCAGTTCTAAGTCAAAATTTGCTTCTAATTTTTGGACATGATATTATATAAATATCATGTTAACTTGTACCTTCTTTATTATTTTTTACCTTCTTTATTTTTAATAGTATATTTTCTCTCTGTCCATATAAATAGATAATATATATTTGAAAGACAAACTTACTAACTACATGTACACCAAGCTATTATTTTAAAATATATTTTACCAAACTTTCTGCTGACTGCCACTTTCCAATCTTGATATTTCCCTTTTCACTTCACATTTCAGTGTACTTGCGAGTACAGACTAGTTCTTTATCAATATGTAAAATGTATCTAGAATACTGATTTAGTTTTAGAAATAAGTAAAAACAACAAAACTGCAATCTTTTCCAAAACGGAAAGGGTCCAAGAGATGGAAAAAGAGAAGATAAAAAAATTAAGATGTTTTATGTATATATACCATCTCCCATGAGGAGTATAATCATGCACTGCAAACATAACGATAAAAATTTTAAAAAAAGAAAAAATCTGTGGCATATTAAAAAATGCATATAAGCAAATACTCATATAAAATAAATACTTTTATATTCACTTTATTTAAAAAGAGTTTAACTCTAAAATGTTACCAAATCAAACTCCTAAAAATTCTGTCCTGCAGATTTTCTGTGTTTTCTTCTAGACATTTTTCAGTTTTAATTTTCAGGTTTTGTTCTACCATCACTTTTGAATTGTTTTGAATTATTTTTGTGAATGTTTGTATATTCAGCCCTTGTGAATCAAGGGCTTAATTTTTTAGATCTGGATTACTTTTCTCCATTCTTTTTAATTTTGCTATCTTCACTTTCACTTATTCTTCCCATCTGCTCAAATTATCTGCTGAATCCCTCCAGCAATTTTTTTTTTTAATTTCAGTTATTATAACTTTCAACTTCAAAATTACTATTTGGTTCCTCTTTACGTCTCCTTAATGATAACATTAATTTTATTCATACATTGTTTTCTTTATCATCTGGTATGTTTTCCTTTTACTTATCTCTTTACTTACAATTACTTTAAGCTTTGTGTAGTAAATCTGATCTCTGAACTTCCACAAGGATGATTTCTGTCAATTTACTCTGTTCATTAGAATGATCATCCTTTCTGTGTTTTTTTTGCATGTTTCCTGATTTGTTTTTTTTTTTTTTTTCTTTTTGAAACGGGGCCTGCTACCTTTCCCATTACTTCAGTGATCAATGACCTTCCCAAATCATTCCTGAGAAGATTAAACTCCTTGTCAAGTACAGTGCTAACATCTCTGCTCCCTAGCTTGTGTGCAGCTAGTGTTTTGACAAAGAAATCCTTGAAGGTTAGGAGCAAATGAAAAGAAAACAAACAAAAAGTGTTTGCATACTAGATTCCTGCTGGGAACACTTCAACATTTAACCAGGTTTGCACTGAGCCTAAGGATTGGCTGGATGCCAAAGTTTAGGATCTTCTTAGGTATTTTCTCAGCGTGAATCTCTGTCTGACCTTGTGCAGGCTTTTCAGATTCCCCAGTACATACATAGCTTTTGAGTACTGTAATTTCTAAAAAGTAAATAACCATTTTCAAGCTTAGGTTCTCAAAGCTTTAGGTAGTCTATTGTTTTTGTGACTGTTACCCTTTTCCTGAGGCATCTGAGAATTGCTAAACTTGGGTAACAATAATTTGGAGCAATGCTCAATACTTGGGTTTAAAGTCAGACGAGAAATGAGTACCTCGTACACCTCCATACAGGTCAGAACAAACGCATGCAGTAGTTTGCTAACAGCTCTGCTTCGCATCTTCCCAGTCGGGGGTCCTCACTGGGAATGCAGGCAACCGCCTCTCCAGACGGAGACTCTCATTCCCAGGTGGGGATGGGACAAAGGCAAGTAATAACGCCTGGAATCATTCTTACATGGTGAATTTGCCTTCTTCTTGATTCAGCATTTTCTTGGTTGCTGGATGCTTTTAACTGTTTTCCAGATTTCTGATAAATTTGGTTCTGACAGCTTTCTGCTTATTTTTCATGTTTCTGGGAGGGAATGAGAGTTTGGGGCTGTCTGCTCTGCCACTTTGCTGTCACTTCCGTTACGGCCGCCCATGAAGGGAATATCTGAAATGCTGTGCTGCGGAGGACTATGAGGCCAAGTGAAGTCAAGTGTGAGAAAATGTCAAGACGGATTAGTTATGTCCCTTATAGTTATGGAAGAAGTCTCCAGATTTGGACCAGCCTAAATAAATGCTATGTGACTTTCAGCCCTACAGTCCAGAACAGGGCCACAGCTTTCAGACCTACCTTACTGCTGACTAGAGGTGTCCTCAATTATACACCTGCATAGATCTTTTGATGGAGGAGATGCTGGTGATGCGCAGTAAACCTGTGCCTCCAAATTAACGTAACTCTTAAAGGTGTGGTATGGTGACTAAAGAAGAAACCTTAGCAGCATTTGGCTTACATTCAAATCTGGACTTACCTTTCACCACTGTAAATCTGAACAAATAATTAGGACTAATCAGTTGGAACTTTTCCTAGAGGTCATCAGTCATAACAGAATTATCTTTAATACTTTAAGCTATTTTGAATAACATTTTTGTTAGTTCTATAAACTTATAACCAACAAAATTCACAAGGGGAGATAAAAGCTGTAACTCACTAAACAGGATCTGTGTTTATTTTCCCTCCATATTATAAAACCAAATTTAAGGCTTTTTCTTTTTATGCTGTAACTAACATTTGAAAAGAAATCAACATTTGAAAATCTTCCATCTTCAAGCAGTCCCAAGTTCATAAAATAAAACCTACAGGTGGCATTTTGGGGACAGACACTGAGTTATTCATGATAATACAGTATAAAATTTACTCTATGTTTTTTAGGATCTCCCTTGAGAACTTTAGGAAAGAGGAAGAAATGGGGAAAAGGAAAGAAAAAAAGAAGACAGACTCTTAAAACAGGGCCATACCCCAAACCAGGGTAATTCCCTAAACTGAGGATACACTGCCCTGTGGGTGGGCACCCAAACCGGGGCAGGCCGCATGTGCAACCCACCTAAATCCAGGGTCATACTGTGCGTGCATCACCCCCAAACTAATGTCAGGCCATGTACACAGCCTGCCTTGTGTTGGATTCATGCTATATGTACAGATTACCCCATTTTTCAGAGTCAGAATTGCGCAGGGAGGCAGCTTTGCCTTGTTACCCCAGAGCACCCACAACTGGTGGCTCTGGGTTGTTACTCCAGAGCCAGAAGCAATCATGATTGGTAGCTCTGACCTGTTTTCTGTCATTCACTAGTCCAGGCTCCCATGCTAGTCATGCAGAAACCTGTTGTCCATGTCCAGAACAAGTGTCCTTGTTCTTGGCACACAGATACTCTAACCTTCATCAACATTCTCACCAACAATGTGGAAGGGTTCCTTCTTCTCCACATCCCCGTCAGCACCTTGGATTGTGTGTTCTTCATAACAGTTATTCTTAACTGGAGTAAGATGGAATCTCAGGGGTATATTTGCATTTCCAGAAAAGCTAAAGAAGTTGAACATTTTTGTTATGTATTTTTTGGCCACTCGTGTTTTAAGAAATGTCTATTCATTTCATTTGCCCACTTTTTGTTTGGGTCACTGGTTTTGGGGGAGGAATAATATTTGGGTTATATATAATATAAATTCTATCAGAAGAGTAGTTGACAATTTTTTTTCTCATTCTGTAGATTGTCTCTTCACTTTGTTGATTTTGTTGTTGTTGTTGTACAGGAGCTTTTTCATTTAATCCCAGTTGTTGATTCTTGGTGGTGTTATTTCCTGTGTTACTGGAGTTCTATTGCAGAAGTCCTGGCCTACGCTTATGTTTTCAATTTTTTTCCCTATTCTGTCTTGCAACACTTACACTGTTTCTGTTTTTGGTATCTAGACCTTTCATCTTTTTTAGTTTTAGTACAGGGTGAGAGATATGAGTCTAGTTTCATTCTTCTGCACACGGATAACCAGTTTTCCCAGTGTGACTTGTTAGAGAGGTTATCTCTTCTCCAATGCATGTTTTTAGACCTTTGTCAAAGGTCAGACAACTAAATGTACATGCTTTGTATTCTATTCTACTGGTCTACATGTCTATTTTTGTGCCAATATCATACTGTTTTTGTTGAAGTAGCTTCATGGTGTAAATTAAATCTGGAGTTGTACTGCTTCCTGCTCAGGATTGTTTTGGCTACTTTGGGTCTCTCCTACCTCCACACAAATCTTAGAATTTTTTCTAATTTTGTAAAAAATATTTTTAGTATCTTGATAGCAATGACATTAAAACTACATATTGCTTCTGGTAACACAGCCACTTTGACAATATTGAACCTGCCTATCAAAGAACAGGGAATGTTCTTCCATTTCCGAATGTCTTTTTCAATCTCTTTCTTCAATATAGAAGTGTTTAACCTACTTGGTTAATTCCTAGGCATTTAATTTTTTGGCACGGTCATGAGTGGAAATGTTTTCCTAATTTCTTTCTTGGTGGATTCATTATTGGTGTACAGGAACACTATTAATTTTTGTGTATTGATTTGGTATGCCAGTTCTTGGCTGAATTTGTTTATTAGTTCTAAGATCTTCAGGTGTAGTTTTGAGTTTTCTATGCAAAGGACAATATCATCTGCAAACAAAGATAATTTGATTTTTTCTTTCCTACATGTATCATTTATATTTCTCTTGCCTAATTACTCTGGCTAAAATTTCAGCTACTAAATTAAAGACAATTGGTGAGAATGGACATCCTTGTCTTATTCCTGATCTTAAAGTAAATAATACATTCCAGAATAACCAGTGGATCAGAGGAGAAAATGGGAGAATTTTTTAAATTCCTAGAATTAAATAATGGCAACAGGGTGTACCAAAATATGTGGAACACAACAAATGCAGTTCTTAGAGAGAAGTTTATAGGTGTGAGTACCTAAGTAGAAAAAATAAAGCATTACCAAATAATCAACCTAATGATATATCTCAAGACACTAGAAAAACATGAATAATCTGAATCCAAAACTTGTAAAAGGAAGGAAATTATAAAGATCAGAGCAGAAATCAATAAAACTAAGACTAAAATATTATAATCCATGAATCAAAGAGTTTTCTCTTTGAAAAGATAAGTAAAATCAGTAATTAAGTTTGGCCTTACCCAAACTTAATTTTTTAAAAAAGGAAAGAAAAGACACATACCAGTGCAATGAGACAAACCAGGTGGTGATGCATGACTTTAATTCCAGCACTAGGGAGGCTGAGGCAGGAAGCTTGCCATGAATTTGAGGCCAGCCTGAGCTACCTAGTGAGTTTAAGGCCAGCCTGAACTACACAGTGAGAAATAGCCTCAAAAAACAAACAAAAAAACCCAATAAAGAAAGAAATGTAAAAGATGCAATTAAATTACAAAGACACCACTGAAATTCAGAAATTATAAGAAAATAATTTAGAGATTTTTATGTCAAAAAATTAGAGAATCTGCAAGAAATGGATAAATTCCTAGAGACATATGATTTAGCAAAAATCAACCAAGAAGATAAAAAAACCTGAACAGAACATTAACAGGCAACGAAATTAAAGCAGTAATGAAAACTTTTCACAAGAAAAGCCCAGGACCCATTGGATGGATTCACTGCTGAATTTTACCACAACTTGAGAGAAGTAATGCCAATACTGTACTTCTCAAACTCCTCCGTGAAACTGAGAGGGAAGGAACACTGTCAGACTCATTCTGTGAAGCCAGCATTACTTGGATACCAAAAGTAGATAGGGCCCAATAAAGAAAGAAAACTGCAGGATAACATTCTCATGTACATAGATGCAAAAATCTTCAATAAGATACTTGCAAACAGACTGCAACAAATCATTAAAAAGATCATACATCATGACCAAGTCAGCTTCATCCCAGGGACACAAGATGGTACCATATATGGTATAAAAGTCAATAATATAGCACACAACATAAATAGAATGCAGGATAAAAATCATATGGTCATGTCAATAGATGTACAAAAAATATTTCAATAAAATGCAACATCCTTTCATGATTAAAAAAATCCTATTATACAAAAATATATATGAGATCTTATTTCAAATTGATAAAAGCCTTTTATGATAAACCCACAGTCAAATTCACACTAAGTGAGGAAAATCACCCTTTTCTTTATTCACTTATTCTCCATGCGTTTCCACTCTATGCCGGGTCCCCTGGTAGGTTCTTGAGACATGTAAACAAATTCAACAGTCTCATCTCTTTTGGATTCAGTCTAGAGGGATACCACAAAATGTCTGCCAGTCTAGGAGTCTACAAGGAAGCCCAAGAAGCCAACACAGTACACCTTGGAACAACAAGAAAACAGTCACTACACCTGGATTAGCCACAGTTATGCATTTTCACTCTTGGTTGATGATGCCAAGAGATCAAGGTCTTTAGTGTTGAGGTAGCAAATAATATGGGACCTTCTCAGATTTGCACCCCATAAATCCACTAGAAATCAAAACTGTCTACAAATCCTGATTTTTAAAATGTTAACTGGATCATGCTTGATATGACCAATGTTTACACCACCCCCAAAACAGGCCACACCCCAACAGACACCATTGGGAAAATGTATGTTTTTGGATGCGAAGAGTGAGGGACCTAGACCTTAAGGCACTGAAGCTACATCTGTTTGGCACAGTGTTTTGCCTTGTATCAGTCAAAGACTTATATATAACCATGATAGCACAATGATGGCAGCAAGGACAGCACTCTGTCTACGGAGGGTCATTAGGTAAAAATTCCATGACGACCTCCATTGCATTTGACATAAAAGCTGACTTCCACAAATGCCATTCCACAGGTTGTACCATGCATTTAGCTGTGGATGTGAAGAAATATAGGTGTATCACTGGAAAAATGGATCTTACAAAAGCACTGTACACAATATACCAATATCACATATCACCTTTAACATCAGAATCTGCTTAAATTTGACATCTCCTCCCATCTCCTCTCTGCACAACTGATTACTTCAAGGATAGTGGTATCTATATCTGTGAAAGAGTCAAATTCTATCAATCTAAGCTAAGAGAGAGATTTGTCTTTGCTGACAAAACCCACACTGGACACATCAGGAAAATGGGACACACTGCTCTGTCTTGTTTGACAGAATGAATTCAGAATGAGAAATCTGTAACAAGCACATTATAACTGTAGTTGACTGATAAAATCCATATTTTGTTTTAAAATATTGTCAGTTAAAAAAAAAAAAAAACAATAAGGCTGACTCATCTATAGTTAAATTCTTTCCTTGATAAGATCACAGTTCGTTTCCCCTGAGATAAAAGCAGTGCTATCAGTGACTAGTCAGAACTGTGATACAAAGGCTTTATCCTCTTATACGTGGAACTTTTCCTTGGGGCCATCAGTACTCCAGAGTTGCGTGTGTTTTCTGCTGAGACCCTTGCATCAATTACAGTCCAGTTGTACTTCTCCCACTGCTTAATCCTACTTTCCTCACTCCACCAAATGCATTAATCCCCAAAACACTTCCCAGTAATCTCCTTGCACAAGAATCAGTCACTACAACTATTTCTCAGAGACACTAAACATCACCTGTCTATTAAACTTAATGCAGTCAGATTATTTTTTTATAAAATTAATAACATTTGAAATGTACTTCTGGTAATGAGATTTGAATTCATTAGTTTAGCTCTCTGTGAATTTTCATTCATTGTCACAAATCCCGAAGACCAGCACATAGAAAAGAATCAGAGAACATCAAAGCATTAGTTACATACTCCTGTGAAACAAAACATCCTAGATTTATTGATTTAAGGAGCAACCAGTTCACCTATCATGATTCCACAAGTTGGTTGGGTGATTCTTCCGGCCTTATCAGGGATCACTTACATGGCTGCACACGCTTGGTAGGTCAACTGGAATCTGGGCTCCAGCTATGTTGGCTGGACTTCTCTCTTCATGTAGTCTTGAGGAGAGCTGACTGAACTTCTTTACATAATGATCTCAAAAGAGTACTGCCAAAAGGTAATCTCTATGCAGAAGCACTATCAAAACCAGGCTTATTCAGCTTTTGCTGATGGTCTACCGGCAAAAGCAAGTGACATGAAATAGGCCCTGGGTTGATGCTGGACGGGACTTCATAAGGACAAGGGTGTAGAGAAGGGTGGTCATGCTTTTATCCCTGATTCTCTGAAGAAGAGAGTGAACCATGTAAAAATAAGCAACATGTCTAAGAGTAAAGAGCTAGAAAGTGAAGGAAATGGAATTTTAATCATGACGGTTCAATGTCAAGATCATGTACTCATCTATAATGCAGTTTTTCCCTCTCTTCCATATCTTTCTTGAGGGGAAAACGTGAAATAAGTGGGATGGGTGATAGAGTACAGGAAAGCAGGAAGGTAGAAGGGATTTTAGAGATTACTTAGCTCTTTGACTTACAGAAGATGATTTGGAGACCAAAATATAAAATAATTTTCCCCAAGGCATGCAAGTAATGAAAAGCAAAGCTCTTTACATTATGTAGCCTAGCCTATTCCATATAAGATAGAATATTGTAAAAGTTAGGGAATATTCAATTTATAAAATTACACATGAGACTGCATAGACTCAGACTCTGCAAATCATGAAGAATAAAATGAATTCCTTTCACCAAATTAGACAGCACAAGGACTAGATGATGGCCATTGCAGCATAAAAGATAAAAGGGATTTATGCTTTGTACTTTACGGCTTTACACAGTCAGTAGTAAACATATGCAAGTCATTACCTTAGAAGGTTATATAGTCTGAAAATATAAATAGACTCAGGAAAGGCTTAGATAAATTCATGAATGAAGTTTATAATGGGTTACCAAAAGGAAGTTAGGGATCACAGACTCCCTGAGGTTCGGGTGTGGAGGGCAACTACCATGCTTTCCTGAGAAAACATCAAAGAAACTATGCTGGATTTGGAGGCCTGATGTGACTTGAAATGACAGTTATATTCTCATATTCTTTATATAAGATTCTCTGATCCACACAGCTCTACTCATCTTAAGATATGATTATACTTCTTTGTTCATTTTAGAAACTTTTAAGTATTACTTCTTTCCCCCTCCATTACCAAATTAACAGTGTAATTTCTTAAATAGATCTTCATAATATCATTAAAATTTAGTTTTCCTACTGTCTACTAATATTTATCTTTCCTCTTTTACCTACTTCAGCTCTCTTAAAAAACATTTTCTTTATTGCCCTTTTATCTTTATTATCTAATTATCTAATTTCCTTTCATCTCTTTTTAACCTTTTACCTTCAATCTTTTTCAAACTTTCTTTACATTTTGAATTATGATAAGAGAGATATATGCCAGTGATTTGTTTTTTTACTGACTCTCCTATTCGATTATTGTAAAATAAGAATTTGACCCAGTCAAATCTCAAAGGAAGGAAAATAACTCCAGAAAAAAATCTGTAAATATGTATTGCCATAAAACAAATACAAGAGAACAAATGCAAGCATATATGCCAACCCTCCACTAACATACAGTTTCCATTGAAATAACATAAAACATGTTCTAAAAACAACAGATCTGAAGTAAAAGTTATACTAAGTGATTTTTTTAAATTTTAATGGTACATTTTATTTTATTTTATTTTATTTTATTATTTATTTATTTATTTATTATTTTTTGTGTGTGTGTGTGTGTGGTGCCGGGGATTGAACTCAGGGCCTTGTGCTTGCAAGGCAAGTACTTTAATCACTGAGCTAAATCCCCAGCCCCAATGGTACATTTTCGATGTACATAGTGATAACATTCATCATAGGGGATTTGTACCTGTACATGATATACCTTGTTGCTTCTTCTTTTCCCGTTCCCCTCCCCTCACCTCCTCCTCCCTCCCTATTTACAAAAGCTTTGTTTCCATTTTTTCCTTCCATTTCTTACTTCTCTTGTCCCTCTGTTCCTTTCCCCCTCCCTTGTTCCCTTTCCCATTTGGATATTTTCTTCCTTTTCCCAATACAAAACATTTTAGTCTTTATGTACACTTTCAGTTTCTCATACCAGAGAAACAATGTGGTATTTAAAAATGTGTGTCTGATTTATTTCCCTTGAGAGTATGGTCTCAAGATGCATCCATTTACCTAGGAATATCTCAAGCTTATCATTCTTTATGGCAGAGTAGTACTCCACTGTATAAAAGAACCACATTTTCTTTATCCATTCTGCTGTTGATGGGCATTTGGGCTGCTTCCAGGATTTAGCTATTACAAACTGTGCTGCTATAAACGTGGGTGTGCATATATCACTGTAGTGTGATGCTTTTAATTCTTTTGGGAAGATACCAAGAAGTGGAATGGCTGGGTCAAATGGAATCTCTAGTCCTAGTTCCCTGAGGAATCTCCACACTGATTTCTATAGTGGTTGTACCAGTCTACATTCCCATCAACAGTGGAGAAGGGTTCCTTTTTCTCTA
>PVJO010030200.1:0-15808 GCA_004026905.1 Hystrix cristata
AAAAGACAAATCTACAAGCATTTCTTTTGTCTCTCTGTGTGTATCTCTCCTTCTTTCCTTCCTTCCTCCCTCCCTTCTTTTCTTCTTTCCTTCTTTCTGTGGTGCTGTGGATTGAACCTGAGATCTCACCTATGCTAGACAATCACTCCCTCACTGAGTCAGATCACTAGCTCCAAAGCATTTCTTTATACCAGGAAAAAAACAAATTTTGAACATATTCTATATGAAGCAAAATGTAGTAAACACACAAAATACCATCAGCCTTAGTATTTTTTTTTTTTTTGTGGTGCCGGGAGCCTTAGTATTAATTAGGCTACACCTGCTGCTGTGGGTATATGCAGTATATTGTTTTATTTCAGTGAAAAGAAACATGTTGAGAAAGTATTTCAAAAATTCATTTGCTACGACTCCAGGTGGACTTATTTTTACTATAAGGACATGGATTCTTGAATATGAATTCTCCTACACGAGATTTTCAACCTAATTGTTGCAAAAGAAACATTGCAGAGCAAATGAGAGGGCCCCCTCCAAATTAATGAAGTCCACACATTCTGAAAAAGACTTTATATAAAAAGTGCAAGATGATAGACAAGGTTAAGTGGTGACACGGTAAAACTGCTCGAAAGGAAAACTTTGACCTTTCTTTTATTCCAACTAAATAATTATCTCTTTGATCTTATCAACTCAATATGTCAGTAGCTAGAGGCTTAAAATTCTTGTCCCTTGTCCCAGAAGGGGGGCAGGAGAATTTAAATGTGGCAATTATTTGAGGAAAGAATAGGATGGGTGTTTAGCTCTGAGCTCTTTTAGGGTGAAGAAATACAATGCAGAACCAGCCTGTGTGAAGATGTCCTGAGGGTCACTGGTCACATGCTCAAGACCTTTGCAAGGCTACCACCCCTCCCCCCACAGGTAACCCAACCATTTCCCATGATAATCCCTGAGGATATCCACCCCCTTGAGTTTAGCTCATCTCTCATTCAGTGTTGCAGGAGGCACTGTTCTGTTTTGTTTGTTTGCTTGGTGGTAGAACTGGAGGTTGAAGCCAGGACCTTCACACTAAGCTACATCCTCAGCTCTTCCTTACTTTTTCCCTTGAGGGAGGGTCTTGCGAACTTGCTATATTGCCTGAGCTGCGCTAGCCTCCTGACTCTACCTCCCGGAAGGCTGGTTACAGGTGCGCGTCACCGCGCATAGAGAGACACTATTCTTGATGCTGGTTTTCCAAGAGTCACGGAGTTCCCTCTCTGGATTTAATTCCTATGAGACAAAGTTATGAAACAGATAATTCTGCTCAGATATGACCCCCACTGCAACAATCTTAATTCTGCAGAATCAGGGCAAAAGGAGTCTAGCACGTGAGAGTTGTCATGGAATCGCATGGAAAACAGCTAAATGTAGTATGCTTAAGAACAGGCAATTATTTCCATTTCCTCTTCAAATATTACCAAAATTGACAGCAACTTACAAGCCCACTAGGAAAAGATAATTGAAAACAGCTGCCCACCTGAAGGATTTTAGAAATTTGGAAGATATTTGGGGATTGGGAGGACAGCGTGGCTTCTCAGACCTCAGGAAGCTTAAACTTAGAAAATCTGTTTATTAAAAGTGAACAAACACCGGTCCAGCATCCCATAGACAGCCCAGGAGGAGGAGTCCCGCTCTGACTGCAGAAGCAGAGAAGAGAGCAAGGACAGAAATCTGGGGACACAGAGAGACTGCTGACTGATTGCAGGTGACTGTAAGGAACCAGGCCCAGGCTTCCATCCCAGGCTTCCGTCCCAGGCTTCCGTCCCGGGCTTCCGTCCCAGGAATAGAATGGGTGCTCAGGAGCTGACCTGGTGCTCCTCACAGAGCTCAGGGACACAGTAGGTGAACCATTCTGCTCTCTGAGTTTGTGGCCTCATGAGACACCAAGGGAAGCTGTCTGGACCTAGAAGCAAGGTCATTGCTCCAGGCACTTTGGAGGGGATGTCGCACTCAGTCAGGAGCTCTGGGTATGGAGCCGGGCAGAACAGATGAACCTGCTCCAAAATGGGCAGAGGAGCAAGGAGGAGGATGCAGAGCTCTGGGTGGGAACACCCTTGACAGGTGAGTCCTGAGGCTGCACTGAAAAAGGAAGTAGAGAACACTCAAAGGGACCCACCAGGCAGGGGAGAGCAGGGGGGTCTAGAGGGAATGATTCACCAGGCGAGTTGCTGAAGAGCAGCTGGAGCTGGCTGGTAGAACCACCTAAGAATAGGTCATTGAAACCTAACTCAAGGAGGGTCCTAGCCTGAGTTGAAAGCAGAGGCCACACTGGGGTGAACCTGAGTGCAGCCTTATGGTGGAGAAGGGTGGTGGTTGAAGGCTGTGGGGGTGGAGCAATGGACTGAGGAGATCCAGTCATGAAGAAGGGCTGAGGGGAGACTCCAGAGCAAGTACAGCATCCCTACATTAGCAAGAAGGGATGGTGAGTATGGTCTCTGATGAGTGGAGGGTTATGGTGTCTTCAGTCACCCAGGCAAGAGGGATGCGAGGCCATCCATCCTCCAGGGGCGAAATGGCCTCTTACTCCCCGTAACCCCTGGAATTCTCCTGGAGCACATTTTCTAACTTCACACTCAGGTACTCTGTAATAACCTGATGTGTGTTCTATACTGACAAGTAGTTTTATAGCATGTAACAGATGTGTCAAAACCTTTGGCAGAGATGAAAATCCATAAAGCATCATTTTACAGCCTTGAGTAATGTCTTTGCTATCCTCAAAAGAATTGAAAGGACTAGTGGGCTCAGCCCATCTGGTCGCCCATCTTCCTCCACTATCCCCCACACCTGCTCAGTCAGGAGCCTAATGAGAGGCATTGACTCCAAAGCAAGACACAGCAACAGGGAGAAGGGAGAAGCCAAGGTGGAGCAACAGAACCGAATCAGAAGGGGAGTGAGATAATGTCCTTGACACCCAAATTTAAATCTCATACATTCACTCTGATTTTCTCCTCTTTCTCATCACCAGCATCCGGAACTGCTGGCACCAAGTTCTGCTTCCTTTGCAATGCTCCGCCCATTGATCCCTTCATTTTCCCACATGGGAAAATGACTTTTTACCTGGACTCCTTGAAGGACTTCCAGTCTCTGTTTCTCATGTAGTCTTTCTCTCCTTGGGTCTACTCTGCACATTTTTGCCATATGAATGTTCCTAGATGTCCAGTTTGATTGGGAAGCTATACTTCTTACATTCGAAGGGAGTTATGGCTCATGTGATCACAGGTGGGGCTTTTTCAGAGGTGGTTGGATCTAGGGTGTGTGATTCATGGTGCAACACTAGGATTAAGGGTGCTAGGATTAAAAGTGCTAGGATTAAGGGTGGGTGATTACTAAATTAGTCCACTGATTGGTTTCGTACCTGTCCTAATTTCAGTAGCCTAGATAGAATATAAAAGGAGCAGAAAGAAGCTGCTAAGTTTCCTTGCTTGCTTTGCTACCTTCTGCCCACCATGAACTGTTTCTCCTCTGCAATGCCTATCTGCCATGGCACCTTGCCTTGCATCCAGCCAATTATAGACGGAAACCTCTGCAAACTGTGAGCCAAATAAACCTTCCCTTCTTTAACTTTGGGTATTGGATATTTTGTCTCTGCAATGAGAAAAGCAAGACACATCCCAACTGGACTTTAATATCCTAGAGGGAAGGACACAGGTTTATATTTCCCACAACTCTTCAACATTAATATAGTATTAAAAAAATTTTTTTGAAAAAAAAATTTGGGGTCATGATGAGGGAGTTGATCAAAACAATAACCTAAATAATAACTTTTGTAGAAGAGGCATAGCAGCTTAGTTTCTAGGGCCTACACTCTAAAATGAGACCCTACAGATTTCAGGCTTTCCAATTTACCTCTGAGTAGTGTATTGGATGGTGACTCTTCAAAAGTCACCTCTGTGTCTGTCTTGGTTAGCTTTTCTAGAGTCAATGGTTTGTAAGAGAGCAGATTTATAAAGAGGACATTTATAAATTACAATATTCACCCACAAGTCAAGTGTAGGAAGAGTGCTGAATGTCTATCTAGGCACTGGAGACCTAAAAGATTCAATCAAGGGGTGGGAGCCCACAGCACTGTCCCATGTACGTCTGTGTCTGCAGATGATGGCTGAAGAAATCTTTGCTGGAACCGGGATACCATGCTCACAGCAGAGATGATGACCTGAGCTCCCCGGAAGCAACAGCAGCCGTCCTCGATGACAGCAAGGCTCTGAGGTCCTCCTGTGAGGAGAACAGTCGAGTTCCTTTCAGGAGAACCAGCTGCAGCAGAGCTTCTCCTGGGAAACAGCCTGCCAACTAGCTTCTGCTCCCACTCTGCTTTATGTTGGGTCAGCAACAATCCTCAGGTGGATCCTCTACGCCCAGAAACATACCAACTCAGCCCAGCTGGACTTTCTGTCTCAAGTTGACCACAATAAGTCCACCACAGTGTCCTAATACCCAAATACCATATTTGGGAAAAAGGTCTTTTGAAGATGTAATTAAATCGAGTTTCTTGTGCATTAACAAACCATCCTTCTGGAAGTGTCTGGGTGGGTCAAGAGGTCTGTTTCTGGTCCCTGGTCTCTTCTACTTTGGTGATTTTCTCCTATGCTCTGTTTCCCAGCTGCCATGAACCGAGCAGCTTTGCTCCATCACAACCTTCTGACATGATGTTTCTGCCTTGGAGCATCCAACTATGGACTAAACCCTCTAAAACCACGAGCGAAATAGACCATTTCCTCCTTTCGGTCATGGCTGTCAGATGTTTGGTCCCACCAATGAGAAATCAGATTAAAACAATCTGTACATAGTCATGAGGCAAGGTATAGAGGAGTAAACATATACTTTATTAGACCATTTCTAAAAATAGTGCCTCGTCTATACACGAAGAATTCTTTGGGGCTAAAACTTTCTACTCAGATGGTGAAAAACACTTCTTAAGAGAGTTAAATGTGTTCATGAATCAGAGAGTGCATGAAATTGTATAACCTCCTTAAGTCCTTAGGACTGAGCTGAGGATTAGGGTTCAGTTTTAGAATGTAGCACCCACTGGGGTACAGGGAATGTAAAGGAAGAGGACACCAGACACCTAACTAGGGAGAAAAGCTCAGAGGCAAACTCAGATGTCTCCAACTTTTTCCCAAAATACTTGCAAATAGTGAGAGGAATGATCAGGCTGTCCTTGAGCTCCTGTGTGGCCTAGGGTGACATCAGTACTTCTAGTTCTCCTCCTTCTGGGCACATGATAGGGCCACATCTTTAAGTTCCCTCATGGTTAACGCAGTCAGTCACATGCTTTGCCAAGATAGTGTGAGAGGGGATATGGTAGTTGTAGACAGAACCACTAAGAGCACTGCATGATCAGCCAGAAAGTAGAGGCTGCAACAGGTGGCATCCGAGGGGCCATAGTTGGCAAAGACCTCTGCACCTGAGATCACAGTGGTTATCTATTTTTTGTAGTTATAATCCATATTAGTCTACTCGTGCTGCTGCAACAAAATGGCCAGGACTTGGCAGATAATAGGCATTTATTTCTCCAGTTCTGAAGGCTGGAATTTCCAGGACCAGAAGGACTGGCCTCGTGGTTCACGAGGGGTCCTCTGGGCTCCAACCTCATGATCAGTCACTTCTCAAAGACTTCCCTCCAATATGTTACACTGTATACCAGCGTTCAGTACAGGACTTTTTGGCAGGGGATGCACACATTCCGGTGGTAGCAAAGCCTTCGAGGTTTGAGGTTGTTTCTACAGAACGATGCACTGCTACTTCTTAGCACAGTCGTTCAATGTGCTTCAGTTCCTCTTAGACATATTATGATTCCCTTCACAAATTACCCACAGGATGTTTTGTTTCTGCAGCAGAAAGGGCTCAACTCTTTTTTAGGTCAGGCCAGAAACAGATTATTCATTAGCTAAAACAATAGGATTTTGATCTTTGGGGATTTCATTTCATACTTTGCGTAAGGTACAGTTCTTATAAAATCTGAGCTATTAAAATTCATTTATAATAGACAATAGGTTGGTATTTCGTGCATGGAAACAGATGTGTTTGTTGTAGACCATGAATCAACCAGCTCAAGAATTGCTGTGTTGCCCACACACATAGCACCACACTCCATAGTACTGCTAAGTGTCTGGAGTGACCCCACGTCCTGGAATCTCCGCAGTGCTCTGAGGAGAGGTGCTGCAGAGCGAGGTCCTTGTCCCCACACTGGCCTCTCCCAGAATGGCATTTTCCTGACGTGTCATCATCCCCCTGCAACCCCGCACCATGCCCAACAATATAGGCCTTTAGAGAATCACCGGTGTTTCTAAGTTGATATTATTTTCTTATGTGTTTTAAATGCAGCGCAGTGTGCGGTAAGCATCGCAACAGAAAACATCTTTCGGACGGACAGACAGGAAGACAGACACATCAGTGCAAACCCACCTTGCCCCCAGTGAAGTGCGGGGGAGCTGTGCTGAATTTCATGTTTTGCCTAATGGCCGTTTTGACAGCTGGCAATGTCAACGTGTTAAACAGGACCCATTTTTCTGTGGGGAAATTTGGCATGCAAATTATGTTAACACATGGCACATCAATTTTTTAAGTCAGGAAGAGTAATATCAACCATCTAACATCAAATGTTTGGAATAGGGCAGAGCTATTAGCATATGCATACATTAGTTTAAGAGGAGTGGTTTCGAGAAAGGAGCCTCCCAATTACGTTAAGATTGTAAAATCCAAAATAGACATGTCGGAAAAGTGCAGGGCCAGTGCTATTTACAAGCAATTTATTGCACTTTTGAAAAGACTGGATTGCAAGGCATAATTTCAAGAAAAGGGCTTAAACCATTTTGGTGACCTCAGCCATGGTTTCAAAATTTATAATTGACTATTTTTATGAGTTTCATGGCATTTTTTTCTATAAGCTACTTCACTGAAACATAAGCTTTTTTAGAAAAAGTGTTTTTGGGGATGGATCTTAAAAAACCATCCAACGAACAATGAGGAGAATGCAGTGTCCTGTTCATCCAGAGGCTTGGAGCAGCTGTGCCAGGGAAGATTAGCACAGTGACACCTGCATGTCCCCAAGGACCCAGGTAGTTTCTATCTCACAGCTACCCAAGATTTATGGACTTTTACCTTAAACGTAAAAAGAAACCTTGGATCCATGAGTATATCTCCTCCAAAAGTGGTAGGACAGTTTCTTCTTGAACACATCTTCAATCACGGTACTAGATTTTGCCCACTAGTCCAAGAGTAGTCTTATATTTATATTTCAAAGCCAAAGCTTATAGTCGAAACAGGTAATATATGGTAATTAACTTGATTTAACCATTCCATATTGTGTATAGAGATTGAAACATGATGTTGTACTCTATAGTTGCAGAAAATTATGTTTCATATAATAATAATTGTAATGGCCAAATGTTAGGCAATCATTGCCTATTAGCCCTCAGTCAATACCCTGCCCTTTGTGCTCCTCTTCCAAGTACTGAAGGGGCTGGAAGTCTAAAAGCTACATCTTTGAAATTTCTTGCAGCTAGAGTTGAGGGTAAGATCCACTGTGGGAAATACAATAGGCAGAGTGGAGACGGAAGCACCTTCCTCGGCTGTGGCTGCCAGCAGGTTGAAGTCAGTGTGTGCAGGGGTGAAATCACACAGCGGCGTCCTGGCAGCAGCTCTGTGAGGTGGTCCTAGCGGCGCCAGCGAAGGGAGGAGGCACGGCAGCAGCTCCCTGGGTTCCGTGCTCAGGTCTGGAGCCCTTCACACCACTGAGCTTCTGAGGATGGCAAAGTACGACCTTCCTTACTAGATGACGTTGTACTTTACACACTCGGGGTGGGTTCTGCTTCCCGCCTTGAATCCTGACTGGACACACAGTAACCGGTGTCACTGTGACTCTGCATACTGAGATGGGACAAGTCCATAATCCAGAAGCACAGTGCATGGAGTGGTTGCCCCCTTGTAGCAAAACCCAAAGTTGGGGAGCAGGTGGTCAGGAGGAGGGAGATGCTGTGGCATCAGGAGTGACCATCTCATCAAAAGCCTGTCAGGCTTTCCTTAATGAACAGGACTCCAATTCTGCATCAGTAAGTCACATGTCCAAAATGTCCATAATCATTCCTTTTTGAAATATGTGTAAAATCTCTTCTTCAAATTACATAATGAGCCACTTCGAGAGGAGTCACCTGAAGGACATGGTGAGTTTTAATCCACGTCTCCAGTGGTTTTGAGCCTTGTAGCAGTTTTCACATTCTAAAAGCATTCTACGTCCTTGCTAAAACCTAAAGCATGTTTCTGCCAAATTAAGAGTGAGTCATCTCTTACAGCGTACTTTGAAAATCTTTCACTTTGTGAAACATAACTCACTTTACCAGTTAGTCATCTGCCTGTAAAATACCTCTCTGTTTTTTTTTGTTTGTTTGTTTTGTTTTGTTTGTTTGTTTTTTGGTGCTGGGGATTGAACTCAGGGCCTTGTGCTTGCAAGGCAAGCACTCTAACCATTGAGCTAAATCCCCGGCCCTCAGTTTCTATTCAGTTATATTTTCAGTCTATAAGTTATTGTTGTTTTGGTTTCAGGTCCTAATTTGTAGGCGTTATTTTTGTGCAAAGACAAGAGTCCTGTCTCACCCCAGATCAGGCCCCGGAGATGCTGGTGGTCTCAGTTCCTTCCTGGAGGGTCTGGCGGTCACAGCAGAACATGAGGCTTTTGTCCATTTGCCAGCAGGTCCTGCCTTCATCCCTCTCTGGCTTCACTCTGCGGCCCACATTTCTCCCTTCAGCAGGGAGCCTGCCCAGGGCCACGTGTCTGCCTGCCCCTGGGCCGGGACAGATGCAGAGGAGGCGGGAGGGCTGAGTCAGGGACTTCTGCTCCTCTCCCCACCACGCACGCACGGCGCTCTGTGATCACGTGGCGTCCTCTCTGACACAGGCTCTTGCACCTTGGTTTTCATGTCTGGACCACACCCTCAGGCCCTGGCCCTGGCAGCGCAACAGCTCCAACACTCAGCCTGAGATGTCGTGCATCCATTTGTCCCGGTCACATCACCAATCCCACGTGGCTTCTACGTGCTTCCCTCATCATGTGCACGTTTCCCAGACTGACTTCCTGCCCTGTCTGCCCTCCAGCCGCTTCTGTTCTGCGGGCCAGCCTGACCGATAGCCACATCTTACCTGCAGAGGAGAAGAAATCGAAGTGTGTGGGAGTAGATGTTCTGCTAGAGGCGCTGAGGCCACCAAACAGCAACTCTTCAAATGAATTGTGAGCCAAAGAAAAGCAGTAATGAACAGCAAACCAAGAGGGCGTGTTCACACAACCAGGAGCAAGAAACATCTGTCCAATTGGCGAATGAGAACTTGTTTGTCTGTATGTTGGAGAGTGGGATGCTTGGCGGCAGCTGGGGCCTCAGAGGCTCCGTCCAACCAGACGCATGGCAATGAAGGTCCACTTCTCGTGCATCGTGGGTGGGAGGCCGGAAGGCTCTGCCAGGGAAGGAGAAGCCCCCTCCATGGTGTGGCATGAGCTCACCAGGAAGCAACTTTACTCATTGCCTGTCATGTGTCATTCAAATGTCACATTTTGGCATTGCAAGATTTCTAAGCATAGCCCCACAAATCTCACCCTATAAAATCTCACTCTTATTACCATGACCAGAATTAAAGACTCAGTTCATAAATTAAAAACAAAAAAACAACAGAATGGAACTAAGGATGAGATCTTCCAATCCAGGAGCCAAAAGTCATGTGGGAAAGATTATGTAGTTAAGAGGGCACAGCCACCAAGAAGAGAAATGAGGGACTCTACATGTGACATTGGAAAAACAGGTACACGATGAACCTTTCTCAGGGTGTGCCTCACAACCAGTGACCCACACGGGCACGATTAAGTGACTCAGACCCTGAACTGCCAGGGGAAAGGACAACCTGATGAAAAGTTCTGTTAACAATTGTTCTGCTTCCTATTTTCTTTGGGAGACATAGATCTTCTAAAACTACCAGATTGGGCATTTCTTTTTAAAAAAAATAGTTTCCTTTCAATAATCAAGATGTGATATGCATATATACAAGTTCATATGATGAATGTGTTTATTTTGTATGGCAGACATATATATTATATATATATTAATAGTGTTTTAAAATGTATTTCTCTGAAAAAAGTGAGGTTAAAAAAAGGCACTTTGGTATGACTAATTTGACAGTTAAAATGGCAATCACCCAAAGATTTAGACTAGTTTCTTATTTTGAATCAATTTCTTTTCTTGAAAACTTTATTGTAATAATTAAACTGAGGCTGATTGCAAATATTAGTGCATCATATATATATTACACACAAATATGTACGTATATAAACATGTATTTCTGTAATTTAGTCCACTTCTATGTACCTTTAACGGGCTAGCAAGACAATGTGAAATTTAACTGGACTTTCTGAGCTGCTTTCCTTCCCCTGATAAGGCGGCCACAAAAATTCCCTGCTTAGTGCCCACGTGAGGATAGCAGCTTCCCTGCGCACTCCAGACACTCACAACAGAGAGCACCAGGCACACACGATTATTTTCCTGCTTTATTTGCTTCTATTCTTTATTTCCAACCTCCACAAAGCCAAAAGAAAGTGCAATTTCATTGCAGATTTTCCGTGTCAAAATGCTGGGGGAGCCTAGACTGGTGTACTTTGTCATTATACGGAACAGTTGCAAATCTTAAATGAATATGTCAATTATTCATGAATCTGAGATCGTGAATGCCAGTGATAAAATATTAATCAGCTGATGTAAATATTTAAAAACCCTGGTGAGAAACACAGCCCGTGAAAGCATCTCCACAACACGGTGGATAAACACCAATTTTTAAAGCAAAGGGCAATCGCCACATAGCCACACTTACTCAAAACTGTTCAGAACAGGGTTAAACACCTGGTTCCTTTCGCCCTGTCCTGAGGGAGCTGCCTTGAAATGCCACGGCCATTAATCCAACATGTGTAACCTTCGCAGGAACCAAATCTGTATTTGGCTCTTTTAATCCCTTTCTCTTCTCTGTGATTTCTTTTAATTTCTATCTTGAATAAAACAGAATACTGGCATATCTTATCATCTCAGGTTTTCACTTCAGCGAGTTACTTAATGGAGACCAGCAAGTATTAAAACACCTGTATTTTAGGTGATCTGGAGAGGTGTTTCCATTCTATCTGAAATTGCATCCCCTAAGCAATTTTTTTTCCTATTTCTGTACTCTCTCCCTCCTCTTTCCTTTAACCACACTGCTCTCTTCCCCATCTTTTCCCACTTAAATCTACTCAGGCTTAAATTGAAACATTTTGGATTTGTCCCTGCCAATATTTCTCTCTGTATTGCAAGGAGAATGAAACATTTCTCTGTGTTAGTCTTTTGTTTTTGTAACAAATACTGTGGACGTTCAACTTGTAAGGAGGGAAGCTTAATTCTGGCTCAGGGTTTCAGAGATTGAAGGAACCTAGTTTACCTTTGTTATAGAAGCAAACAGAAGCCTAACTGGGATCTTTATAAATTTATAGGCAAATACTCTGCTGGCCAGCTCTGGAATATCTCTGGTGTTTTCTCACCAGAAATGGTGGCACGGGGTTTGCAAATCTCTTGCTTGAGAAAACCACACAGATATGAGAGGAAAGCACTGATTAACACATTTGGTTGGTTCATACAAATTAAGGTGAAACACAGACTGGGATTTTGAAAGTCTGTGGCTGGGTAGAGAGAGCACCCGCACCTGAGGACACAGCCGGGCAGGAATCCGGGCAGGAATCCGGGCTGCTGCTCAACAGCAGTGCCACCTCCAAAGGCTCCTCAGCAGTTTGGTGCCTTTGTGTCCCCACAGCAGGCTCAGACACTGGTGTCTGTGCTTGGCTTGGGCTGGTGCTTGGAGGGTGAGCTGAGCAAAGTGTCCAGGGTTGATCCTGGCACAGGGCAGGACCCGCACAAAGATCAGCTTCTGACAGTGCTAACAACCCACATTCAGACAGGCACTGTTGGTGTGAACCAAGCTGGGTGATAGCAACACAGATGCAAGCTGTTTTAAATGCCCTTAGAATTTTCATTAGAATGCTCCTGGGACATCCTAGAAGGCAGGACAAATTCTCTTCTACAGGGTCTTTTATGACAAAATGAGCAACACTTTTTTTCAGGACCAGTGGTTGAACTCAGGGGCTTTGCACTGAGCTGCATCTCCAGTCCTTTTTATTATTAGCATGTTTGCAGTACATAGTGATTACATTCATCATGGGAAGCACACAGCACACCTTAATTCTTTCTATGTCCCCTTCCCTTCCCATCCTTTGATCCTTTCCTCTTTTGCAAAAGATCGATCTCCCTATTTCCTAGTATCTGTCTTTTATTTTATTCTTTAATTCATTTATACTTTGAGTTTCTCATATAAGAGAAAGTATATGATTCTTAAGCTTGTGTGTCTGATTTATTCCACTAAACGTTATGGTTTCAGGGTTCTTGAAAGCTGCCTATATGCCCACCAATAGATGAATAGGTAAAGAAAATGTGGTATTTATACAAAATGGAGTACTGCTCTGCCATAAAGAAGAATGAATCTGAGTCATTTGTAGGAAAATAGATGCATTTTGAAACTAATGTAGTTTTTGTTCTCTGTTATAATACATTTAATATAAGTCTACTATAAAAAGATATTTTCTAATATTGAACTTATTAGTTAAAACTTTCCACAAAACAGCAAAATGGAGGCTGCAGGGGCATCCAAATCCACAAGCCCCACAAACAAACTGTCTATCTGTTTCACAGTAGAACTGCTGTTATCAAATTCAAGCAAATCCTGACCCTCTTCAGAGGGCCAATGGCCAGCATGGGGATCTTTGAACTTTACCCAAATCTGAGGACCACCAGAGTCTTCACACTGCTCAGGAATCTACTAAGTGTCCCCTAGCAAATATCTCTCGGCAGAGCTAAGGTTATGTTACACAGAATATCTCTGCAATGTTCTTCTAAAGTGATGAGTTTCCTGAAGCTACTCAGCACCAGGTGCCTTTCTGTCATCTCGCAACACACTGCCTCTGTGCCCTGTCCCTGTCAGTTTGGTTTTATTTTCATTGTTGTTATATTGGAACCACCCACAATTTGTACTAAGTATTTCATTTTAACATATGCTCCTCAAAGCACATACCGTTAGGGCTCTTTTTAAAATTTAATCTTTTCAGAGTCAAAGCATTTTGACCAAGATCTATTAGGATAAGTGTATTCCACACTCTTCATAGTTGAGAGAGAATATAATCATAGAGAAAAAAATCACTAAAGAAGTATTTAGGGTCACATAGATATCATGGAAAGCTGGAGTTTTTTGTTCAGCTCCATAAGCTTATGGCAGGCAAGGACCAGAATTATAACACATGCCCCTGCTCTTGCCTAACATAGAGCATCTTGATTTAAGAATATTGATTCTGGATGGCCACCTGAGATTAAACAGCAAATGACATCTGATATATTAAGCTCTTGCCTCTCGGTGTGGCTAAGCAGCAGGTGGCAGGTTTGAATCAATAGCCTGTGTTCACATTGCAAACCATTCTCTTGGATTTGGCTTGAACGTCTTTTGTGAGATGAAATAAACGTCTATACTCCTGTTCCTTGTCCTCACGTCTGATGCCACTGTGGACGTTTTTCCCTAGAAATGTGCTACGATCCACAGCCTCATTAAATCTGGAAGCATTTCCTTTAATCAATGGTACCTGTCACCACAGTCCTTGTAGGGGTAGGAAGAAAACACGACGTTCATGAAGCTAGGTCAAGGGAAAAAGAAAAGAAAGATCATGGCAAGCTGTCGAAAGTTTGACTTCAAATTCAGATGGTAAAACATATTGTTCTCGGGTAACATTAACCTGGGAAACTGCCAAAGTCTTGGGTTACAGATGAGCCAGATCTGACTTCACCAGCAGGGCAGGCTGCTGGAACACTGAAATCAGGTGTCCGTGGACAGAAATCTGCAAGATGTCTACAAGCAGAGAAAGGCAGAATGCTCAGCTGAATGTAGTTGAAGATATGGTCCCTATTGACCAGCAGCAAGGCTGGCGAAGTCAAGAGGAATGTTAATAACCGTGAAGGTGCTTTTCAGTGACGAATCAAGGAGGCGGGCTGCCAGAATAACTTAGAGCACAGACATTTTCAGAATACATCAGAGGCCACTTTGAGCGGAGGTATTTACTCTCTGCGCCACACGGTGGTCCTGGTCTATGCGAGTTACACATGCAGGGAAGACACAGGGTGGTATGAGCAATGTTCCTCTACCTCCAGGGGTTGTCCCCATGGTAGTCCTTGGACCTGTCTGTCGGGGGGCGCAACACGGCGCATCCTCAATGACCAGCTTTGGGAACAACTGGCCTCTGGATTGCTGAAGACGCCTGGAGCAGCAACCGGACTGTCCCTTTCAGTAACCTCTCTACACACCAGTGTACAAACCAGGGTGATTATAGCAGGAAGGAGCGGCCCTTTCTATCTCACACACATGCTTCTGTCCCTGCCAGGTCAAGGATGACATCATTTTCAATAAAGAAGACCAACAGCGACATCGGCGTCTCTCACGACCTCATCCGTTTCTCCACCCACTGGCCCACTCCCCTCCCCCGCCCTTCTCTGTGGACGAAGACTCCATTCTTCCAGTTGCTCAGGCCAAAAGCATTGGGCTGGCCTCGGTGATCTCCCACCTAGACCAGACCACCAGCGAGTGCTCATGTGTCTGTGTTCAGGGCACATCTGGATCTGAAGGGCCATGCCCCGCCCCCTTCCCCTTCCCTGCCCGTGTCTTTGCCACACCCCGCCTGGTCACTGCCTGCTGGCTGCTTCTACACCCGCGTGGCTCTCCGTGTGGAGAGGAAGGGCCACTGTCGCCCCAGAACTGGGGTCTGAGTTCCTGCAGGGGAAGCCCAGAGCTCTGGGCCCAGCTCTTCTGTCCTGACCTGCTCTCTCTCAGGTATAGGCTTGCCACTCTCTGTTAAAACAATGCGTCTCCACATCTCCTCAAGGATTCCCTCATCCTTACACAAAACCTCAGCTGTCCTCCACTCTGCCCATCTCTTCTCACTGTCCCCTGCATCGTGCAGCTATCAATACCTAATCTGTCTGCCCCTTGTTGATAATTTATAGTGACTGATAATCCCCAAGGGAGACAAAGTGCAAGACACATAGTAGGTGTTTAGGAAATACGGGTTTGTTGAATAAAAAGGCAGACGTTTTCCTTTACAGGCTACACAATATTTATAAAAATGATAATGGCATGAAGTGTGCTGCAGCGCAGCAATATCATGTTGAGTTGTGTTATGCATACATGCATCTGTGTATATACACACATGTGTATGTGGAATTTGTATATATCCAGGAGAAATCCAACAGGAGGCACCGAGAAGCTTCTGGGAGGTCAGAGGTAAAGTCTAGCACGGAGAATTAGAATTGAACATCCACATCGTCACCCAGAGAATGCTTAAGTCCACAATAATAAGCATTCAAATCAGAGAGGGGGAAAAATGCCAGAGGAGCAGCCGAGTGTCCACGGGAGGAACAGAAGGCCCGGGGGGGCAGCCCCTGGGCCAGGACTGCCTGGGAGCCCAGCTGCTGAGGTCCAGTCGGAAGAGTGGATCAGCCTTGGCGGTGGTCATGGCTCTGCACAATGCCGAGAGGTGGCCGAGGTGAGCACAGCAGCGGGCTTGACAGCTGGTGGCTGTTAATTTCCTGACTGGCGCAGTGTCAGGGGTTGAAGAAGCAGAAGCCAGGCTGGACACAGCAGGAGAGGCACTCGGGCAAGTGGGGACTGGGCTCAGGTACACCCTATCTAGGCAGCC
>PVJO010030201.1:0-15811 GCA_004026905.1 Hystrix cristata
ATTTGTAATAGCTAAGTCTTGGAAACAACCTAAATGTCCAACAACCAATGAATGGCTAAAGAAAATGTGGTTTTTCTACACAATGGAGTACTACACTGCCATAAAAAAGGATAAACTAGAGTCATTCATATATAAATGGATGTTTCTTGAGAACATACTCTTAAGTGAAATAAATCAGACACTCATGAGCACACATCGAGTTGTTTCTCTGGTATGGGAAACCATAACTGTAAATAAGGACAAAGAGGTGTAATAGATATTATATAAAAGGAGGATGGTGTGCAGAGGACAGGAGTACTAGAAGGAAAGAAGGGGAAAAGCAGAAAGGCAACAGGGGAGAGAGGGAAATGGGAAAATATGGAAAATGATGAATGAACCTGCTGTAAATAGGGAGGGAGGGTGCAGGGGGGGGGAAGAGGGGGGAGAACCAAGATACATCATGTATAGGTACAGAATAAATGTAATGAATGTGACCATTGTATGTAGAATGTACCAATACATGTTCTTGGTTTAAAATAAAATAAAAAAAGAAAAAAAAAAGAAAGAATTTATACTTCTATGTTTAGCAGTTGAATGAGATAGACTCTTAAGTTATACCCTTGCATCTTTAGCAAGTTATTCTTTTTCAATGCTTCTTACCAAAGTGAAACACTTACTTCCTTTCAGTGTAAATATTCCTGTATTTTATGATGTCTTTGCAAGACAACATTATTCTTATTCGGGTCAATTTTAATATTATTTAAGCTACCTATTTGGGATTTTATGTTCACGTTAATACTTATTATGCATTCTTTATATGTCATATTATCACTAATCCTTGAAAAGCAATAAATTTTATCCAACTTTATATTAAAAGGCAAATGTTTTAAAGATGTTTCAGTTTTAAAAAGCAAAATGATCTTGTATTACCATTTTTATCAATCTCAATATGAAATTTACTCTGAGTTATTACTAAAATAATTTTGGCTTTCAACTAACTTGTACTATTCTATAAATACTGCCTTACTTAAAGACAATATTCCATTAAAAGTTGCAAAAATGTAACATATAGTGATCTGTGGTTATTAATGTTATTTTCTTTCATGATGATATTACAATTTTATTCTATCTGATTTTACTCTGTTCATTGACCCTTCCTTCATTATTTCTCTTTAATGTTCAAAAAATTTTTAAAAATAGTTATAGTTTAATTTGCCTTTCTTGTTGGACTCCTCCTGCTTGCAAATTTTTCCTCACTAAATAAATAATAATATTGTATTCTATTTTTAAGAACACATATATGTGTGCGTTTGTGTGTGTAGTTAATCCAGGTGGCCTACTTTTATTATTTTTACCTTATTTTGCCTACTAATAAATTCCTGAGTTTAATTAAATATAAAGGGTAATGTGAGCTTGGAATTCTACATAATGACTAAATCGTTCTTTATTTGGGAGAGGAAAGCTCTCATGCCTTACTAACATTTTTCTTTCCTAATGATCATTATCCAGGTAAGTGGGGCTGAGAGCATCATTTTGGGCAAATTTCTCCCTCTGTTAACTTAAAGGTTGGATGAATTTGAATTCATTGAATAACTACTTTGCCCTCAAGTAGATTAGAGGTTTTGTTCCCCCACCTCAGTGTTGTTTGGATTTCATTTTTGACATTTCTTCTCCTTGGAGAATTAGAAAAGAGGTATGTTATAAAATCCAACTGTAATAACATGAGGTAAGAAACTGTAATGCATTGATTTTAATCTTCATCTCTTCATCAAAGCAATCGTCATTAACAATTTAATTCTGTACACTTACTTCTTCATATGTGAAGTGTAAAGTTTATTTACTGTACACTCGGCAGCAGATATAGTGCTGAAGAAATGAGGACGTGACTGATGGGGAAAGCTCATAAATGTTTCCTGAAAGTTTTCAATTTGTTTTTGAGTTGATTTTACATATTTAGTGTCAGCACATTCTCTCTCTCTCTTTTTTTTTTAATATTTTTTAGGAGAGGGTCTGATGGTATTTGTTTTGGACTATGTCTTAGCCATTTTCTCATTTCTGAGACAATTCCTGACAGCCACAATTTAAAGGAGAATATTTTGGCTCACAGTTTTATAAGTTTCAGTCTATGATCATGATGGGCAGGCTCATGCTCCCTGGTACTCTATGAAAAATAAGATCCTTTGTTTCTGCCCCAGGAATATGGTATCTCATGGTGACATCCATATATCTCTGTCAGCATCATCTATCAACTTGCAAGCAGAGTAAAATCTAGACACTCACAGTTCATAACAATCTGTTATGAAATGGTGGTGACAACAATATTTTTGATAGAAATAAATGATAAGATTTTTTGGATCCCTAACAAAGTTCAGAACTAGGAATCATATTTGGCACTTTTCTTCATATATTGGAACCACAGAATGAATGACCCTTCAGCAAAATGTGACACTACCTCAGATAAGAGACAAGGATAATGTATGAACTTGAAGTACATGACCCTGGGGATGGCGCTGAATAGATTCAGTAAGTTTGGTAAATCCAAAAACTGAACACAAACTTCACTTTCTAGAAATGCATAGAACTGACGCTATTGTGCATGAGGAGTAGTGATCAAGTAGGCAGATGATAAAACAATGAAAATGATGTTGTAGAAATCACAGGAACCAGGAGTCTTCTAAATGATCCATGATGATACCAAAATCCAGAGGTCAGATTGGAGAAAAACTAAAAACCGGCTTTTGCTTTGACTAACAGCAGAAAATTAGCAGTATTTCAATCAATTTCCATTGAGAGATAAGTGTAGGACCCTAAATAGAATGGATTGGAGATTGACGGATATCGGAGTATTTCTACAGAAAGGTAAATCATGATTCATGTAAATATGAAACAGGCACATATCAAAACTTTCATTTAATTAGCTAATTGAAAAGAAGCCAGAGAGAAAGCACAGCTATTTCAAGGGAAATTCCAAAGAACCACACAGGAATGCTGAAAGGAACTTATAAACAGATACAGACTAGTCAATGTACACAGGATGACAGTCAAATACATGTTCCAGACATAGCTCACATTTCTATAAGTATTCTGCAATTTCCAGATTTATAAAATATCTTTATAATGGTGGAAGGAATAGATAAGATTGAATGTCCACTCAAAATGAGCCATGGTGATTTTTTTTCTATTTCATACCTTCCCCCACTATTTTCAGCTATAAAGTAAAGACATCATAAAAGTAACCACTATACCAATAAAATTTATATTTAAAAAAGTAACTACTGAAAAAGATAATGGGCTTTGAAACTAAGTTTTTACTATTTATATTTTTCTAGGATAGATATTGAAGAGAGATTGAGGAGAAGTTCAGTACTGTCAGTCCTCCATATATACAGGCTTAACCAAGGATATATTCAATGGACTGCAGATTGAAAATATTTGCAAAAAATCGCATCCATACTGGGCATGTACAGATTTTTCTTTCTTGTAATTATTCCCTAAACAACACAGTGTAACTACTGTTCATATAGCATTTGCATTGTATTAGTTACTATACAATAATATAGTAAGTCCTCTAGTGTATCACTCCTCTAATATACCATAGGTCATCTACAGATGATTTAAAGTAGATGGAGGACTCACATAGCTTATGTGCAAATGTCATGTCATATTTTTTTAAGAGATTTCAGGATTTGTGAATTTTAATATCCTTGGGGTCCTGGAATGAATCTTACATGGATACCGATGGACAACTCTATCATCTCAAAAATTAATTCAGTTTTCGATTAATTCAGTTTTCGATTCAGTTTTCTTATCAACAAGGTGAGTTTGGATTGCAGCTTACTTGTGCTCCAACTTTTTTTTTTAAACCAGACTTTTTTTCTGGAAATGAAAGATTCCTATGAATTCTCACATAGAACATAAAGATAGCTCTTCCATTTGAAGCAGTCATGGACCCCAGGGTACTCTTCTTTGACCTCTTTCTTTACCTCTGGAGCCCTAAGACATTTTTCAGAATCAAGATCTAATTTCTTATGTAATTTTAAGTTTGGGATGTATTTCTGTCCTTCATTATCTAATACCACATAAATTTTTTCTGGAGTTCTACTTACTTGTAGAATTTGAAGCTATATTTGGACATACTGTATTATTGTGTTGCTTGTTTATATAACTTCCATGGTCATATGCCACGATGTAGCCTTGTTATATGAAGGCATTAAAGAATTCAAGCTATAACTTATCCTACCTAATTAAAATTAAAAGAAAAATATTTTCACATGAATAAGTGCAGTTACAAGAATCTTAAATATGTTTTACTTATTTTGTTTGGAATTATATTGAGTAATTTCTCATCTTATAGTAGAAAAAGTATTACGAATAAAATTATTGATTTGATGAAATGTATAGTCGCCTGCCACTTACTAATCATACTATGTTCTGATGAGTATGTCTTTAGACAATTTCATCATTGCATGAATATCACAGACTGTATTTATCTAAACCTAGAGGGTGCTGCCTACTACATATATGGGCTACATAAAATAACCTCGAGCTCCTAAGCTGGAAACCTGAGTAGCCTGTTACTGCAAGCTGTTACAATACAATGCTGAGTGTTTGCTTTCATTGTGTTTTGCTTTGTTTCATTTTGTTTTGTTTCTCAGTACAGGGGATTGAGCCCAGGGCTTCATACTGATCTATATCTACAGTTCCATCTATCTATCTGCCTGTCTGTCTGTCTATCTATCTATCTATCTATGAGACAGGGTCTCACCAAGTCAGGAAGTTGTCCAGGCAGGGATCTACCTAGCTATCATTCTGCCTAAACATAGAACAAGGACACTAAAAATATGAGGAGATAGGAAGTTTCCAGTTCCATCATATAGGCAGTCTATTATTGATAAAACATTTTTACATGGCACATAACTGTATTAGACTACATTTTCATGTGTTACTGGTATATTCTGTTTTACTGAAGTTGCTGGCATATAGAGTATAAGTGTAGTTGATAGTGGTTGAGAAAGATCATTATAGAATTAGAGAAGAAAAGCATATGAAGGCATTTTACAGAAAATTATCTTTCTTTTTTGAATCCAACCTATTACTATTAGAAAAAAATCTGTACAGTAATATTTTAATATCCAAAAATAAATCTTAAAAATGATTTTTGTCCCGTTGGCTTTGTGCAGAGCACACTAGTCCATTGTCATGTTTGGAAGCCTGTCACACATGCTGTCTTGATCATCGCAGCTGTGGCGAGTGGTCTCTCTCTGCCGTTCTTGTTAAGCTTGTACTCTGTGTATCTGCTCTGTGTATCTGTGTGTCAGGTAATCTATTTATCTATTTCTACTTTGCCTTTAGTCCATGCTACAGTGAATGGGATGATTAAGAATTAAGGTGTGATGAGCACTTAACAATTAATAAATGCTGTTACTTTGTGTAAAAGAATATGAGCATTTCATGATTTATTAAGTAAAATTTAACAAGCTTTGCTTTTTCTCTTCCTCCAATTCATCGATTCAATCATTTACTCTGAAATAATGCTAACGAGTTGATAGCACATGGAAAAGAAGTTAATTTTAGTGTCTATGCTTTGGAAGGACAAATCAAGTTTTTGTCAAGAAATGAAATAACCAAAGAACATAAAATGGAGAATATTGTTTTCACTGACTCTAAAATGATTGAGTGGTGCTGGCAGAACACCAGATTTTATTTTTATTACTGCCCCCTTTTCTCTCCATTTTGTAAACTTTTCCTCCTTTCTTATAGACTTAGAGTTGCCACTGAGGCTTGTTGTTAGCTTTTCTAATCTTCTCCCATGTGTAATATTTTTGAAAACTCATCCTGGACAAAGGAAAAACAATGCAGTGTCTTAAAAAAGCTCAGACTTCAAAATCATCTTGCAAACTCCTATGTTTCCAGGTGTGAAAATGGTAACAGAAGTGTGTAAAGATCAAGTTTGGGAAACAGTAGGGAGTAACCAGGACTTTGGGGAAACTGAGAGCTATTATGTTTGGTAGAACACAGCTATCTCCTAATTCCAATAAATTGGGACCAGGTGCTCTGAAAATTGAAAAAGTTGGAAATTCAAACTTGTATATAAAAAATCTCCTGGCTATTAAATGTTGGCAACACTAAACCAGCTAAATTTCTCTGTGCCAAATTCAACATTCCTTAGGTCACCAGGACCAGATGGGACTGATAGATTTAAGAGACTTCCTAATCATGCTATCATAGCCATCCATACAGCTCTCCAATCTCAGCCCTCTTAAAGCACAAATCTCTTGCTTGCTACCTAATTATAACAGTACATGTAGGAAGGTTTAAATTTTTTCTTTGAAGTTTCGATACTCTAGTCTGATGAAATAAACTGGCAATAGATTGGTGGGGAAAAAAAAGACGTAAAAATGTTTTGATCATAGATTCACATGACATGGGACATTTCAAACTGAAGACTCAAAGAGCCAGAATGAACAATGAACTATCTTTTTTTTTTTGGTGCTGGGGTTCGTACTCAGGGCCTTGTGCTTGCTAGGCACTGAGCTAAATTACTGACCTGGAACTATCCATTCTCAAGTGCAGGTTCAAAGAAGCATGGTCAACCATGTAGAAAAAATATTATCTAAAAGTAATAAACTGGGGGTTGGCAATCCTGTGTATCCCTATTCTGCATGGCATCTTTATACATCATTCCTTTCTTCTGGAGATGGGGCACAGCCCTGTGTGGAAGAGGGAGATTTTATGGTCTACAGTCAAACCAGGAAGGTTAAATAAATAAATAAATAGTTTCTATATCTTGCTCTAGGAAAACAGTGAAGGTTTAGATACAGGAAGACAAGAAGATGTTAAAGAATAACTCCTTCTGGAGTTGCTTCTGATACTTTCACTGTCAGGACTGTTTTCTGAGACCCAACATAAATTTCCCTCTTCTGTAACTAAGTATGTTCAACCACAGCACGACGTTTCTTTGAGTATAGTCACTATCGATTACATTTGAGAACACTGCTGGAATACACATGATAAAGTACTTTGTAGATTAGAAAGCACAAAAACATTAGCTACAGCAATAACAATTCCAGGTTAGTATTACACTGACTTTAAACCTTCAGATAAACTGTCTACTTTTTATTTCTGTTGGTTTTCTACAAAACATTTAGCACTTCGATATTCATGTACCTTTCCCCATGATGTCAGCTCTGACTTTATCATATATTTCCTTGGTTACAAAACTGAACATGTATTTGTTAAATCCTCTTTTGATTTCTTAAATAATACAAAAGTTAAAATACCTGGTTCTCTTTCTTATGAAGTAGATGCAGTTAGTATTTTGGTTCCGAGATCTTTTGTGCTTCTCTTGTCACTACTAGATGAAGTAGTTATGGAGTTATAGTGGCAGAAGTTACCAGAAATATCACCTAATTCAATTTCTTCACTTCCAGAGGTAAAAACAGAAACCTAAAGAGTGTGTGTTACTGCAGAGGTAAAAGGGGCAGGCGATCCCAGCTCTGGAATAGATCTTAAGGCTCCCACCCCTTTCCAGTCCTCTCTGATCTTCTCGGTGCCTCACATTGACTTCAGTGGCTCTTACTTCCCACAAGAACTCTGATTTAAAATCCAGAATGCTGACGGCAGTTTTTCACTTAGCTTGCTCGACAAAATGGTATTTTATTGTCACCTCTACATAATTTCCTCCCCATTTGAGTTATTTTCCATGAAATCATTCACTCTTCAGTAGGAAATGCTATCTGGAGGTGAGAAACAATGCAAATACATTACTGAAAAAAAAATAATTTTCAAAAAAATGTTTGTATGGTTCTAGGGATCAAATCCTGGTCCTCATATGTGCACATATATTATCACTGATCCTTTCTGTCTGCTCCAAAGAGGTCTGTTTTATATGGAACATTTGTAGCTCCACATCTGAATTCCCTTGTTGCTGCTATGCAGCCTCATTTCTAACTCAGTCAAGTCTCTGGGCTCTTTCTGTTCAGGGTTCTTTGCTTGATCCACATCCCTCAGTTAGTGCTTCTCATTTCCATCCTAACAGAATAAGACTCTATGCTCCTTCAGGGACTAGAGCAAAACACGCATTGTCCTTTAGGTTTCCACAGTCTCCCCTAGTTAATCCACTCCATGCATGTCAGTACCTATTGCTGACTCGTTGACTTGTTATGAAATATTTGCTTCTGCTGCACAATGGTATGTTTTATGTTTTAGATATTTATTTGTTCCTTATATACTTCAGTTGCTCAAAGTTATTTATTCACTAATTTGAATGAATATACTGATAGCAAAACCAGCTACTATTTACTGTATACTTTTCATGTTTGGATCACTTGTGAATTGTTACGCATACATGAGTTCATTCAAATGTCACAGTAATCCTGTAAGGTAGACAGTATTATAAGTCCCTTTGTACAAAAGAGCAAAGGGAAGCATCAAGTTTCTCAATACAGAAGAACCAGAGCTAGAATTTGTACCAGGCAGTGTTAAATGTCCTTTGCATAAAATGATTCAAAACATTCTTAACTAAGTGGCAGATTTTCCTATTCAAGTTTTTAACCTATTAGTGTGTCAACTGTTGCAAAAGTAATAAAATTAGAAAATATTTGTGAGTTTATAGAATGATTGAAAAATCTGCTCTTCAAAGGAAATGCTTCAAGAGTGCAATTTTATTTTTTAATGAAAAAAATAAATATAACTGACTAGAAATTGGGGGTTTTCAAAGCAAGATTGTAGAGAAAAATGTTGGTAAACTGTGAGAAAAAAAAAAACAAAAACAATGATACATTAACAATATGACATACCTTACCCGTTCTTTTTTTTGGGGGGGGGTACTGGGGATCGAACTCAGGGCTTTGCACTTGTTAGGCAAGCACTCTAAGCACTGAGCTGAATTCTGAGCCCCAACCTTACCTCTTTGAAAAAGAATTTTACTTAGACCACAGCTGTGTCCAGTCATTTACAAATTGTCTACTGCTATTTTCACTTGACAGTGGGAGAGTTCAATATCTTCCCTAAAAATCTACACCTTGTGTTTTATATATTTGGTGAAGATGCACAAAGCTAAATGTTCCTAAACAATCAAGATTATGTTTGCATTTTAAGGGACACGCAGAGTAAGAGTATACATCTTTCTAAACATTCTGGAGGAAAAAAAGCACAAAATGCTGAAGAGACTTGATCAACCTCAGGACAGCTGTGAAATCCTGTTATACTATCACTTAGTTATTTTAAACAGTGTATGACCGATGCTTTCCCAACTGCCACTACATTTATCTGGTATTTCAAGGTATAGTTGTGTGTGTTTTCATTTCTAACTATCCATAGAATCCCATGCAGTTAAGTAACATTCTCTCCCTAAGCTTTCTCAAATAAATGAAGGACTTCTAATCCCTAGGAAACAGCTGTGCATTCAATTAGGTATTTTTAAAATCCACATGCTCTTTTGGTACTTAAATTGAAATATTTTTAATTGTTTTTGAAAATAGAACACTTGAATATAATTTTCTCTGTGTGCACATTTGTTAGGTTGGTGGTTAACAACATTGATTTGTATTTCGGATAATGTATAAAGTGTCCCTGCTGTTAATTCACAGCATAGAACCTTTTTGAGTGATGTTTCATTTTCACCACATCCTATATATTTCTTGATACATTTCTTACATGCTTTATTAATCAAGCTATCTCTTTGTCCATATATTCAAATGAACTGTAGAGGTTATTAACTTGCCCTTGGCAAATAGATTTATTTTTCTAAGATAAATGCTTTTATAAATTTAATGTGTGACAGTTTTATTACAAATTGTAAATAGAATGCCCTGCCAGATTTTTATGATAGCCATCACTAACTCATTTGGGGCCTTATTACATTTCAAGCCTTCAAGTTCATGGATTTTTTCTTTTTAATCTCTAGCATGTCTATTTTAGGATGTTGTAGGTTTTAAATTTTAGTGTTGTGTTTACATAATTGGCTCTTTAAATAGAAACCACATCTTTTGCAATTTGATTATGCTATCAAACATTAAGCTTAACATCTATATTTGTATTAGTTTTTTCCTGTTTATGTTCTAGTATATTTCATGTTTCCTTTCAGATAGAGAATTGTAGCAATTGTTAAACTTTGTGAATTCACTTTTATCAATAATTAAATTTCATTGGACTAGTATTTTTCTTCTCTTATTTATGGAAAAGATAAAGTTGCAGTAAAATATTTAACAATTCTTAATATTCAAGCAAACATATCCTCAATAATAAAAATGAAGGTTTTCATAAGAAAGAATGATTTTCCTGTATTCTGTACACTAAGAACAATGGTTTATTCACTGACATTGGTACCACACATTTTACTATCCCATCATAGAAGGACTGATCACCTCAGACTAGTCTGAGGGTTTAGTGAGATTATACACATAAAGTTCTAAAAGCACAACCAGAAATTCACCAGGGATCGAATATACATATGTTGCTAATTACCATTAAGAAAATGGTATAAGCTACCGATTGGAGTTCTTAACAAAATATCTGAGCTATCCCTGGCTTTAATAACAAAATATCCCGTCCTGAGTGGATTCCACAACCTACCTTTATTTTCTCACATTTCTAGAGGACAGAAATACAAATTTGAGATGCTGACTAGTTTATTTTCTAGTGAGATCTCTCCTGCCTGCTTGTAGATGGCCAAGCTCCCATTACATCCTCATGTCTGTGTATGATGGAAAGAAGAAGACCTCCAGTCTTTACTTCCTCTTGCAAGGACACAAGTCCTACTGGTGTTAGGCCCACACCCTTATGCCATATTGAAAATTACCTTCTTAAAGGCTCTGTCTTCAAATGTAATTTCATTAGGGTTTGGGGTACAGCATAAGACTTTAAGGTGCATAGTTCATTATATAACACAAGGTTATATCATTTATTACAAGTTTCTCCCCCTTTCAGTTGAATTTAATGGATTCTAAAAATATAAATTTCAAATGTACTTCCTAAGTAGTTTATTAACTGTGAAAGCCATGTGTACATTTTAATCTCCATATAAATGGCAAATCTGGAATAAGACAGTGAATATACAAATGTATAAAATTGTCACACACTTTTACTCTTGCTGCCCCAGAGTATAATGTCATTCTAAGGATCATTTTTTTGGTGCAGGAATTCAAATAATAAATTTGTTTAAAATCACGAACTTCATGGAGTTATTTAAATACCTGTTTTACCATCTTGAAATTGAAGCTTTACAATGTTGACCTCTCAGTTTGTTTTTGATTGCTGTTTGTTTTTCCTTCTTGCTTTTTTGAGACAGAGTCTGGCAATGTAGTCCAGGCTGGCCTGGAACTCGGGTGATCCTCCTGCTTCAGCCTCCCAAGTGCTGGGAAATCATTCTGCCCTTATTTTCATGACATCTTTTTTAGAGATTTCTCATTCACTTTGGAAGATATGATCTAATACAAGTATAAGATACCCAAATACCCCACTGTGCCATGAACCTCTGAAGGGATGGTCATGGTTTATCCATTTTTTTAATACTGATATATAGAACTTCTCCTAGCCCATACACATTCTCAGTAATTTACAGTCGATTGAAAATTAGAACTGGGTAATACAGTAGAAAGAATACATAGGTCTATGAATCCATGAATGTAACACAGATGTCTTTCATATGACCTAAAAATGCTTAAAATCACTCCATCTTTTTGAAAGGGTTGCAATTTCAAGTTTTCGTGTAGTAGTAGGATTTCTTTTTACATTTTTGCTGTACAGCTCACATTGTGCTTGTGTTCAAAACATCAGAATCAATACAGTACTTATCTATTAGTTCTTCCCATATTTTAAAATTGAAGCAGAATATTAACCTAGATATAATTGGCCTAATTGCAGGTTCTATAGAGTATGATTGATATTCTGTTCTCTATTTTACATCAGGATTAAAAGGAAAGATATCAAACTCTAGATGAAATTGGATGATTGAAAACAGTGATAAGGAAGTGGCAAGAAATTCTTTGTACTGCCGTTGGAAAAGGCAACTACTGAGTTTCACAACGTCCTTTTGCTTAGATGTGGTTAAAAATGGAACCCACTGTCAATTGCTGTTCAAGAGTAGAGCTTTTGAAGTCAGTATGTCTTAGGTGGTTTCTTAAAGATCATTTTCCCTTTGCTTGCATAAACATTGAAGTAGTATTTCCAGGGAACCTCAGTGGCACATAAGTGCTTCACCGCTGTTGGCTGATGAACAGAAGATTTAAGACAGCTCCACCCTTCAAATACACATTGTTCCCTGCCCAGAACTGTCGTTCTCATCACATTTTCTTCATTGCCACAGAAATAATAGACACTGCTCACATGCATGATGTATTTCCATAGACAACCTTCATTTCCATGCTGCAGCAATTATAAAATGTTATTCCCAGTTTTCTACAATCCCCAGACTCCGGAGAGGAGACCATGAACTCACAACAGACAGACCATGAGCGAGAAAAATGGGCTTACACTGTGATTGAGAACATTGTGCTATGTGCTGGCTTCTTCTCTGCTCTTCTACTTCATTTTTAAGAATTTCCACTCATTGTTCTGAATAATTCTTAGAATTGTATCATGTTCAGCATTTTATTTGAGCACCTTTTGTACTACCTGGTACACCATTCACAAATACTGAATAAATGAATAAATTAATCATGAGTAAATAAATTAGTCTTTAAAATATGGATAGAAAGAAGGACCAAAAGAAGGGAGAGAGGAAGAACAATAGCATTGATTTCATTACTAGTCTACATAGATAAGAAAAATCATTAAACAATGCTGCACTTAGAGTATAGAAATTTGGATTGTAGTATCATGTGTGGTATTTGAAGCTTGCAACCTTAAGCAAGTGATTTGCCTTAGACCTAAGAGCTTCAGTTTCACAGCAATGAGATGAAAGTAACAGCAACTCATCTGCCTGCTGCAAGGCTTTTCCATTGTGCTGAATTAAGGATGTTTGAAACTCTCAGTAAACTTTATACCATGTAAAGTGTAATAAGCGTTTCTTTTATTATTATTTATCTTGATTAGCCACTGCATCTGGTTAGTGCCTCATCATTCTGAGTGATAGTTGCGTAGATTATTTTAAATAAGCTTAATTATTCACTCTTAATACTCCAAGAATTGTTACTTAACACAAAGTTTAGCATTATTAACTTAGAATTGGACTTTTATCCATTACCCTGTGCTGAGTGCTACCTTTCCATCCTATAATATGGACCTAGGAAGAGAGAGAATGAAAAAAATGTTGAAATATGCTCAGACATAGGCAAAGCATGTGACTGCTAAAAGTAACATTCCCTTTTCTGTAAGGTTCTTGTGTTCACTATCGATTTATACATGTGTAATTCAAAGCATCTATTATGTTTAAGTTAATGATGTCCATCACTACAGAATTTATACAACCTAATCAATAAAATAAACCAATAAATTGATTTATAATACCTAATATGGCAGAAACTCTCATCCCCTTTTTTCTAGTCTTTCCAACATGACCATATATGTATATATATGTATATATATATATAGAGAGAGAGAGAGGGAAAGAGAGAGGGAGAGAGACAGAGAAAGAGAGCTAAAATATGTCGACTTTATAGCAAACTGGACAGTATGCATACATAAGCACTCCTTCCTCCTTTCTGATTCCCTGCCTCCTCTCTTCTCCTCTCCTCTCCTCTCTCTCTCTCTGCGCCTCCATCCCCCCACACCCCTGTAATCACGCACACAGACACACACAACCTTTATTCTATTGGGATGAACTACTCCATCTTTGTGTTTGGTGGCAAAATCAGACTCAATAAATATTGGCTCTCAAAATATGTCCAGGGTAACTTGCTTGTCTCTACCTACAGCATTGCATAAAACCTTATTAGGATTTCTTTATTAACCTGCCATTGCAATTGCTTCTTTTCTTTTAAAATTAAAATATACTTCATACCTCCACATTCCAGTAATTATGTTTAAATTTTTAAGTTCTACATATATTCTATAAATAAAATATTTTTGCAACATAATCACATAAAAGATATTTCCTGCAAGCCTGAGAGTCAAGTTGTTAATCAAAGATGGAGGTTCTCAAACTAAGTGTTTTTTATAGAAATAATCAAGTAGACTGTTACTTGCTGAGCACTATGGTCCCAGTCATAATCTCTTCATATTTTTATGCCTCGGTAAAGCCTCGACTCAGTATTCTACACAACTAGTATCTGTAAGAAAACAAGAGTTATATTTATGGACTTCAAGCCAAGTAATTGTTACAAAAATTTTTTCTGTGTGAATTGCAAACATGAGCCAATAAAATAAATTTTAAAAATAAAACAATTTTTTTCTAATTTGAAATTTTTTAATTTTAAATTTTTAAAGAAAAATTTAGGTGGATAAGTGGAAGAGCTCTCTGGTAATCTAAATATCACTTCTACAATGGAATTTAATCCGGTTATGACATGCCGTTCAAGTAACAGTGCTGAGAATAAACTTTTGAGGCAACTGTGTTTAGAATAAAGGAGATGTTGGCTCCCATGGATAGGTCATTTTATTTCTATTTTACACAGTGCCTTTCTCTGTTTTGTGCGGCTGTAACAGAGTACCACAGATCGAAATAATTTATACCAAACAGAAGTTTATTTCTCACAGTTATGGAGGCTGAGAAGTCCAAAATCGTGGTTTTGGCATTGGGCAAAGACCTTTTCATTACATCATAGCGTAGTGGAAAGCAACACGTAGTGTGAAAGGACGCAGAGAGAGAAGGGGAGAGAAAGCAGGCAGAGGGACAGAACATACCATTTTATAAGGGCACTGATCCCACCCAAGAAGTTGGAGTTTTCTTGGCCTAATGACTTCTTAAATGTCACACCTCTTAATGGTGTTAAAAATTGATTAAATGTTAACGTGAGTTTTGGAGGAGACAAATTTACACTATTGTGGGCACCAACGTGGATTCACTTGCTGTCCATATTGCTATATGCCTATATTTGTATAGAATTCTATCTTCTTGGACTTTCACCTAACTCCAAAAATAAAAGAATTTACATAATTAGATCATAAATTGAGAGTTCTATTTTCTTACAATCTTAAACCACTTTTGAAAGTTCGACTATATATTATAGATTTCTCAAAATATTTTTGATTTTATTATATGATTGTGTGTGAAATTTAGGCTATTACTCTTTTTTTTTAGAACAAACATCCTAATTTAAAGAAATCTGTCAATATTATTTAACCATATAATCAGCGAGGTACTATTTTTCTAGTTAATTTACTTGCATTCATTGAATATTACATTACAAAGACTGGTATTTTTTTTATTTATTTTTTTTCAAAGACTGGTATTATTGAAACCTGAAAAAGTAGTCTAATGTTCCTTGCTCTTTTATATGCAAGTTGAATGTGTTACTTAATATTATAAAGAACTAAACTGTCACATTTAAAATGGAAAACATAATTGCACAAAAATCCTTGCACTGGCAATAACAGCACTATTTGAGCAAGTATAGCACTATGTGAGGTTTTCTATACTTGGTTCTGTACTTATATTAGTATGAGGTAAATTCAGGTATTACCACCATTTTACAGATAAGTAAAGCTGGAGATCGAACTCGGGGACTTATGCTTGCATGGCAAGCACTCTAACTGCTGAGCTAAATCCCCAGCCCCCAAATGAGTAAACTGAACATGAGCAAACCAGAAATTACAATTAAAGCAAGAGGTGGAACCAGATTTCAAGACCAGATCAGTTTCAACTGGAAGTGAGCAACTCACTTTGTCATAATTTGTCATCCAGAAAACTATGAAGAACATTCTCAGTCCTTCATGTATTGCATATGTGCTT